>VCJC01002556.1:16147-29135 GCA_024140195.1 Backusella luteola | reverse complement strand
TAAAAAAAAAAAAAAAAAAAAAAATCACAATTATATAATGAAAAAAACTTACTCACTAGGATGAAAAGGCTGGAATATTTTCTGTAACTGATTTAAATCGAAGTCGATATCTCCATGCTTTCGAATATAAACCGTATTGGCATTGAATTTGGCTTGCATATGAGGTTAAAAAGGTAAGTTCTGGAAAAGGGAATAAAACGAGAGGGAAAGAGAGGAGAAAGGTGTAGGAAAAAAAAAAGAAAAAAGAAAGAAATAAATAAATAAAAAAAAAAGGTGTTGAAGTTCTCAAAATAAACATGGTACAATTTTTATGTCTTTACCGTTTTCATGTTCTCGTGTTGTGTGACAAACTCATACTCAATATATATTAACGAGAACAAAAAGCTGATCTGAATTCATATGTTATGAAACTAAGATATAAAAAGCTATAATTGATGATCCTCATTCATATACCACGTCTTTCTCTCTTTTCTTGTTTTGTTGTTGTTTTTTTTCCCTTTCTCACTTGTCTTTTTTCTCTTAACCTTTTCCTTAAACTGGGTGTGTGTGTATATATAGCTTTTTGTGGATGGAAGTGGAGTGTGTGTGACCGTCCAAAAGTAAAATGATTACTATTTTAAAACAGCGCCATTTCATTTGTTTTGGTTTTTTTGCGTGGTGTGCTTTTTCGTTTACAAGTCCCGATAAATAGATAATATTCGTACCTTCTTTCATCTAAATTCTTCGCGCGTAAAATGAGTCGTCCTAGGTTCTTTACAACAAACAAAAGAGGTAATTCTATAAAAACAACGTCTTTTTACTTTAAAGAGAAAGAGTTAAAATATGGAGAAAAAAAAGAAAAAGAAAAGCTACATGCTGTGCGGTAGTTTTACAAGTAAAAGAATCTTGGCATCATTAAGATAAAGTTTATAGGTGAAAACTACGAATTAAAATCCGAATTAAACAGCGAATATCGCCATCATAGAAAGGATGCAGTCAAAAAAGTCATTGCCAACATGACAGTTGGTAAAGATGTCAGCGGTCTTTTCCCGGATGTGCTCAAGAACATGCAGACCGAAGATCTCGAGTTGAAAAAATTGGTCTATCTTTACTTGATGAATTACGCTAAAACACAGCCGGAACTGGTTATTTTGGCTGTAAACACATTTGTCAAGGTAACAAAACAAGAAAATACAATGAAAGAAGGCAAACTCACTGCTTTGTATATTAGGACTCTGATGATCCAAACCCTTTAATCAGGGCACTTGCTATTCGTACCATGGGTTGTTTAAGAGTCGATAAGATTATTGATTATTTGACAGAGCCACTCCGTAAATGTCTCAGGGTTAGGATCAATACGCACAAATAGAGATGAAGAAGGATATTGATATGTCTCTCTTTCTAGGATGAAAACCCGTATGTTAGAAAGACAGCAGCTGTATGCGTCGCTAAACTATACGATTTAAACCCAGAATTGGCGGTTGAACAAGACTTTGTCAACATTGTCAAGGATATGGTTTCCGATGTCAATCCAATGGTGGTTGCTAATGCTGTCATTGCCTTGTCTGACATCCAGGACAACACGCCCGGAAAGGAAATCTTTGTCATTAGTAGCGAGACTTTGAATAAGCTTTTGCACGCATTAAACGAGTGCACAGAGTAAGCGTTTTTATGCCTTATTTACACTATCGTTATTAACCGGTGAATTGTAGGTGGGGTCAAATCACCATTTTGACAGCTATTGCTGATTATAAGGTATCTGGTGGAAAGGAAGCTGAGAGCATCTGTGATAGAGTCATGCCTAGATTGCAGCACGCTAATGGAGCTGTGGTTTTGTCCGCTATCAAGGTATTGATGATTAACATGAGATATATCAAGGAAGAAGCCTTTGTCAAGACAATGTGTCGCAAGATGGCACCTCCATTGGGTAATGTATAGAACAATGTGCGTGGTTATCATACTAATGTGCCCCTTTTATTTAGTTACTTTGCTTTCTAGTCCTCCTGAAGTTCAATATATTGCCTTGCGTAATATCAGTCTTATTCTTCAAAAGAGACCCGAGGTATTGAGTAACGAAGTACGTGTGTTCTTCTGTAAATACAACGATCCACCTTATGTCAAATTGGAAAAGCTTGAGATTATGATCAAGTTGTGTAATGATCGCAACGTGGACCAGCTTTTAAGTGAACTTAAAGAGTAAGGGTATGACATTTCTAGTAATGATCAGGATACTAATATCAACGATTTGTTTAGATACGCCAATGAAGTGGATGTAGACTTTGTCCGTAAATCAGTTCACGCTATTGGGCGCTGTGCTATCAAGATTGAAGAAGCTGCTGAACGCTGTATCAATGTATTGTTGGATTTGATCAACACAGGTGTAAGCTATGTCGTCCAGGAAGCGGTTGTTGTGATCAAGGATATCTTTAGAAAGTATCCTCGTAAGTATGAAGGTATCATCCCTACTTTATGTGAGAATTTGGAGGCCCTTGATGAGCCAGAGGCAAAGGGCTCTTTGATTTGGATTATTGGTGAATATGCCGAACGTATCGACAATGCCGATGATCTTATCAACATCTTTTTGGATAATTTTAAGGAAGAGAACTCACAGGTATATTTAAAGGACGGGGAATAGAAGAAAAAGAGTTGGTTCTTATACCATTTGTGTAGGTTCAATTGCAACTCTTGACTGCAACTGTTAAATTGTTCTTGAAGAAGCCAAATGAAAATCAAGATCTCGTCCAACGCATTCTTCAAACTGCCACCACTGAATGTGACAATGCTGATATTCGTGATAGAGCTTACGTCTATTGGCGTCTTTTGTCTACTGATCCCCAAGCTGCAAAGGTAATTAAGGAGAGAAAAGTGGTGGAAATTAAAAAATGATGATGATATTGACACATTAATCATAGGCTGTTGTTCTCTCTGAGAAACCTCCTATCGCAGGTGAAGTGGATGCTATCTCAACTGCATTACTTGACTCATTGTTATATGACATTGGATCACTTGCCTCTGTTTACCATAAACCTGCCGAGACATTCATCGCCGGCAAGAAGTTTGGTGCTGACAATGTCAACAAGTCCTTGTCTGAGTAAGTTTTCGTCATATTACAAACCAAACAAAAGAGGACCTATTAACACGATTTTATAAATAGGAATGCAGACGAAGAGGATATCAACGCTCCTCCACGTCAAATACAAGAAGCCATCAAGAACAATGATATTGGTAATTTGCTTGATCTTGATTGGGATGAACCAGCAGCAGAAACCCCCATTTCTCCTATCCTTCAAGACCAAGGCGGTGGCAGCAGCTCATTTAGTGACTTACTTTCTATTGGATCAGAAATGCCACAACAGAATATAACACCAAACACAACGTCAGCACCTCATAGTAGTAACAATGTAGATGATATTATGAGCTTATTCAACTCGAGTGCTCCTTCTCAACCACCACAGCAGCATCAGCAGCAGATGGTACCACAAAGCAATAGTTTTGCAAACAATAATATAACAACTGATTTTACAAATGACCTATTTGGTGATGCCTTTACCACTAATACAAATACTCAGCAACAGGAACAGCCAAAGCCAGCAAATTCTGCTCCAGCTAAAGATCCTTTTGCTGATCTCTTCTAAAAAACGAGAGATGAAAAAAGATATAAATATTGTTTTCTTACATCAAACAAATAAATGATTTATTTTTTACCTATTTTTATTACCCATTGTTCTTTAAAAATAGGAAAAATTCTCACATTCGAGCTTTTTTTTTGTGGAGAAGAAACGTTTTTTTGTACCGTGTATTTCGCACATGTCATTTGTACACAAAATATTTTTATTTTTAGTCATACAAACAAAAATAGGTACTTGAATGTCATATTTTTCCATTACAAAAAGAGTATCTATTTGTGTCACTTGTTTACTAAATGGAAAAAACATGTTTCTTGTAGATCAAAAGTGCGACTTATAATAGTATTACTAAAATAATTGTGATTCGCATCGATATGAAAGGGTGCGAAAAAAGAGAGAAATGATGGTTTAATAAGATTAGGGGTGGCAATGAATTCATTTTAAGAAATGATAGTAAAATTAGAAAATGACCATCCACTGTTACATCAATGAAATTGTTCGTTCCCTAACTATTCAAACGTAAGATGATGTTGAACATATCAGTAAATCAGATGGTGGTTACGATATGAGCAACAATAGATAATTATTTTCTTTTTGTATTAATAAGAATGATGCATAAAAGAAATAGTTTGGTAACATGTATTTTTTTTTTTTACTATTTTATTTACTATACTCACTTTTTTAATCTGTATATTCTTTATGAGTGCATTTAACTCTTGTAATTTGAGAAACAAATCATTTTTTTGAATGGAAATAGAAATGGAAATAAAAATACAAGAGTACTCTTCTCCATGTACATACATATCAAGGATATTCACTGTCTTTAAATGCCAGTGAAAACAACAACAACAATCTTAATATGTACATTGCAGTTTTTCTCTTTTTTTTTTTACCAAATGAGAACATTTTAACAGTTATAAAAGGTTTATGTTTATAAATAATATCAGGAGGATGCATTTATTCGAGGATTCAACTAGATGTTGAGATGAAAGATGTGCATCAACTCTGCCGATCGTTTGAGCGGCTTTTATGTATGCGACGGATCATCACACCGTGAGTTCAAAGAGGTTCTAGGCCTTGTGACAATGACCTTTGACATATCCATCGCATACCATACTTAAATCACATCATCAGCATCATGAATAGATTGAAAAGGATTGAAAAAAATAATTTCTGAAAAACAGAACATTTGATATTTTCTTTAAAGTCGGTATTGTTTATGGTTGTTTGTTTTGATCGACCAGAATCTTGGTGTGACCTATACACAAATATAAATGCATTTAATCAACTATAAAGCTGTCGGTTAAAAACACCTTTTCGAAAGTTATATTAATAAGCCCTATAAAGCATGGCATGATTTTAGTGTACATTTCTTACATAAAAAAAAAGGCACTAACTTTGGTGTCTTTATAGTAATAACAACAACTTTCATCATTATTTCATTTAATATCAAATTTCCAAATGGTTTTTACTATAATGGTGTCTTGAGATGAACTCCTACTTTTTTCACCCTGTAAGCTTCGCCGCCCCTCCTCCGCCCCCCCCGTCTCCTACTTTTTTTGTTTAGCATCACTTGCTTCCTTCTATATTCTATATGTTTGATGTTTTTTGTTTTGTAGATACCTTATAACTTAATAAGATGACTCTTTATAATATGGCTTTCTCGCTAAAAAGGTTGAAGACAATGAAAATACCTAAATGCAGAAAATATAATGCAAACTTAATAATGATCTGATGATAAAGATGAAGTATTTTTTTTTCGAATAGATTATGTAATTCAACATAGAGTAACGCGGGAATTACCTTGAGCTCACAAGTTTCTTTTACCTGCCTTGACCCCTTGCTTTTCAAGCCAGAGTGTTTCACCCCTCATTGTGCTGCAAAATAACACATACAGAATAAAAGAACAAAAACAACAAGCTGTCAGAACTTTACAGGATAAACGGTCTACTATCATGAGCTCTTTTCAACCCCCTTATTTTTTTTTATCCGATGATCAGCTCCTTTTGATGTTGTATCACATTTTGTTCGTTTTATACATCATTAAATAAACTTTTCTATATGCTGCTTTGCATTTCCTCGATTTATTTATTTATTTATTTCTGTATATAAAGAGTCCGATTTCTCTCTCTTTTTTTTTTTCGTAATTACTTTATATTTTAACATATTCTATACATATACACAATGGTTTTTATTCGATCAAGTCTTACAACCTTATTCATTGGTGCCGCTTTAACTCTTTTAAATACAGTAAATGCCAGTGAGCCCCATTTATCTTGCAAACCTGGATACTTTGCGCTCACCTATGATGATGGACCTTACGAATATACCGCTGAGCTTTTGAACTTACTAGCACAACATAGTATTAAGGCAACTTTTTTTGTGAATGGAGAAAACTTTTGGTAAATATCATTTATATATATATAAATATATATATATTTACATTGCCCTATGTATCTAATCTATGTATACAGGAATTTAGAAGATGGTAGTAGTGATAATGAAGGTCGACGTGTACTTAAAAAGGCTTATGAAGAAGGCCACCAAATTGGAAGTCATACCTGGTCCCACAAGAGCTTGCCCTCACTTGATGATGAGACGTTTAACTCTGAAGTTTCACGAATTGAAAATGTAATTAAAGAAGTTACTGGCAAAAGGTAAACATATACATAGTATTATATTTGAACATGCTGCTAATCTTTTATATGCTCTTAGACCAACATGTAAATGTAGCAGAGGATGACAACAGCATACACATGTACTAACCTAACTTTCTGAACATAGGTTTGAGACCACCCTACGGAGACTATGATGACAACGTTATGACTAAACTGGAAAACAGAGGATATACTGTTGTCAATTGGAATGTCGATACCAAAGATTATGAAACTCATAACTTGGAAAAGGAAAAAGAACGCTATATTGAGGCCATTGGTGATGCATCCGACGGTTATATTACCTTGTCTCACGACGTAAGCTGTTTTAATGTAAATGTATTGGTGCCGTATATTTAACTCGCTCTTTGTTTTAGGTTTATCAACAAACTACAGTTGAATTAACAAAGGCGCTTATTGAGTATGTTAAGAGCAAAAAATTGAAGTTTGCTACAGTAGCTGAATGTAAGTCTCCTTTTAATGAAGAAAAAAAAAACTTTTTACTAATGTATATTTTGATCATTATAGGTCTTGGTATTCAGCCATACAGAGATTAAATCATCACTTTATTTATTCTCTAACTATTTATTTATTTATTCATTATTCATACTTGTTTTAGTAGTGTAGTAATTTTGAGCATCTTTCTCTTTCTTAACACACAAACATAATTCTACATAAATTTCATTTTTATAAAAATAAAAAAGTCTTAAATAACATTTTCTATGTTTGGTATTTTCATGTCTATACTCGCCCCATATCATTCCATCCATACAGAATCGGCATCTTAAAGATAAGCAAACCATATAACCAGGATCATTTTAATGTTGGTTTGAGATAATTGGAATAAGATAAGATACATTTGATCATATCACTCCTTAAACAGCATGTATACGCAGAGAGAGGGCAAATTTAAATTCAAGATCTTCTGTAACTAGTTACTTTTATGTGGTAATTAATCAAAGTTATGCTTTTGAATCTTTAAAGTGATCTCAATCAATCTCTCACTTACTTATAAAATATCACAAATGCAATTACTGTAATAAATAAACTTTTCTTTCATAATATAAATATATGCATATAAATTATGACTAACAGAAGTAATGCATTCAAAAGGGTCGAAGGTACATGTATTATTTATTAAGCTGATATAATGTAATTATTAAACAGTAACGTGTGGACACTCTTGCATTGGAAATAAAAGTGTTCATCCTCCATTTCGTACCATTGCTTAGCAGCACAATACATTGAATGATCATGAGGATGAAAGTAGTCTTTTAAATAGTAAACATGATAATTGTTGTATTCTTTATACATACATGTCCTGTGTTTACCAACAGTTACCTTGATATAAGGACAAGCCGCCTGAATACTAACAAAAGAAAAGCATTGGTCCAGCAACAACAAAGGATGCGTCATCACATTGTACTGAAGCAGTAGCACATCTAGATTTGGAAAATAACATTTGGATAAATAGAGTGAAAGATCGTCAACGATATCAGAATCATAAATCTCTAGACGCTTCAACTTGGATTGATACCATTTGTTATTCTTGTTGTCATTTTTGGGAATAAGTGACAGTTTAATAAGGAACAGACTAAGTGTTTCGAGCGATTCAGGTAATTCCTTTATGATGGTGTTTAAATCTATCTCCATGGTCCACTCCTCTCGTGCATTCTTCCCATAGAATATCTGAACATTAAACTTGAGTTCAAGCGACTTTAATCTGTCTAGGCTTTTAAATACATGGAAGTCTATCTCCGGAACATCGACCAGAGAGAGCGATTCGATATTGCTGAACTTGGTAAACTCAATAATATTAGTGAATAGATCTTTTTCACAGCCTAATCCAAGTGATAATTGCTTTAAAGTTGTTGTGGCATGCTCTTTCAATTCAGAAACAATATTAGGTACGTCAAACGGTGTAGGCATGTTTAAGTCAAGTAAGGCATAATGTCGAATCATAAGTGGAATGGTTTTCTTCCACGAACTGATAAATTTAGACCTTGGTAATGTCAAATACTGCAAGTTTGGGTATTTAGAAAGGATAAACCAGCAGAAGCCTTCTTCGTAATCCCAGTAGTCATTAGCTCCAATTATATCCAACCTTTTCATTGTATACACAGGCGTCGTTATTGATGGGATAGGAGGCCCAGTGGGACAGCAATTATCAAGAACCAATGTTTGAAGACGAGTCGCATTTTTGTGTAAGGTATTCAGATTACTATAGTCAAAATCAAACTGCTCCATTTTTAACGTCTTTAAGTATGGTGTATTTTTCAAGCATTCTATCAGTTTTTCACAAGGTTCGAAATTATAGTCACCTCGACGGAGTTCAAGTGTTGTAAGCTTTTCAAATCGACCCGTATTTAATAGTCTATAATTTTTACTAGAGTGTTTGAAATCGACTATGGTTTTGAGGTGTTGATGCCAAGTAGAAAATTGTAAAGCTTCCTCGTTGGTATATACAATAGATTCGTCTATCTCTTCCTCCGCTACCTCTACCTCATCATCATAGGTAAAAGCAACGAATTCGATTTTTGGGAATGTTTTTGCCGTTTCAAGTAGATTTTGATATCCAATAAGTGTCAAACGTCTACAAGTCGAGCCCGCCCCTTGAAGCGATTTAAGAAATGCATGATATTTATCTTTGTCTGCCATTGAAATTGTTTCCACATCTAAACCAGCTAGCAGAAGCTGTGCCCATAAGCGACAAACAAGTGTACACTCTCTTTTCTGTTGGTAGTGTAAATATTTAAAAATATTCTCAAGTAGAGGTGTCGGTAATTTATCCATATTAAAAAAAATATATATTTAAAGTAGAAAAAAAACAGGAACGAGAAGAAAATTAAAAAGAAAGAGAGAAAAAGAAAACATAAATTAATAGTTTCGAGAAACGCCACAAATAATCTTACCACACTAGTAAGTATGATCATTTTAAATACAAATATGATACACTGACCAATTTCTTCCAAAGAGAGTAAAAACTAGTGCTACATATATTTATAGCTTACACCTTTTTCTGGTATGACCTTTCGCACACAACGACACACAACATAAAATCGATGACGAAACATGCTGGGAAAAAGTGTATGTATAATAAAACATTAACCATTGCAAGTATTTTGAAGATGGTTTTTACAATAACTTCGAATAAAGTTTCATATTTCCATTGTTGCTAAAAAGGAATATTTTTATTTTATTTTTTAAAAAAAAGGGTATGCAAGTTGAGTTAAACAGATGCTTTGGGCTTAGGCTTATGGTAAACGAAAGTGGCACTACAATTTAAAAAAATCATATGAATAAATGCTTTCTTATTTCCTGCAAAAAGAGAAATTACCTTATGTGCATGCTCATACCAAAGAATGGGATATTTTCGCTTAAAATCGTTATATACAACCCATTCATGGCATATATGACATAACCCTTCCAAAATCTTTTCATCTTGATCAACCCAACGTGTTTCCAATGGCTTAGCAAACTCCTTTCCAGAGACTGATGAAATGCCATGGTAAAACTGCTTGTGTTTCCTTTTTGAAATCAGAAGAATATGAATATCATAACATACTTGATTAAATAAAATATTGTAAGTTTACCAGTATGCGCTATTTTTAAGTTGTAGCCACTTTCCAGGTTTGCATGTAACGCATAACCCTTCTTTTAATTGGTCGCTGTATCTAGCCCACTGTGCTGTGTATTGGTCACCCGAAAAACGAAGTTCTTGCTTTCGGGGTCTTGCATCAAGTTCATTCTTTGCAGCCCTAATGTCATGGTCAGCCATTTCGGGATAGTCCTCCTCATTGACCACCTGCCCATTGTTTTGGTCGCAATCAGCTGTATATTTGAATGTTCCTTTCTTTTGTTTATCACGCATGTGCGTATGTGTGTCGTACTGAGTTTGATATTGGAAGAGGTAATTTAACAGAAGAGTGTAGTAGTACTGGTGATAGTATGATATTAGCAATGTTTAGTGTTTATCTAGAAAAGCCACTAGTCCTCAAAAAGTGACGACAATGTATCCATTTATTTAAGAAACTTGTTATATCGTGTAACATGTTTATTTCAGGTATTATGCCAAAAACCATGCTCATAACTTGATTTTATCAACTAGTCATATGCTTTATTTAAAGCTGGTAAGAACTCCGTAATAGCAATGATACCAAGATAAGGCGACCACTAAACCATAAGGTCTGGAAATTTTGGCGTCGAAAAGCAAAATACGGTTCGTTGGCACTTGTACTTTTTGACTTGTAATTTGGCACTCTGACACTTTGCCAATTTTGCACTTTGGCTTTCAAAAACAAAACGATCGTCTCATAATGGATTATTAATAATTAACATTTTGGCATCAAGAAATACTAAAGCAAAGGCATCGGAAAACATGTTTTTTGAAAAAAAGAGAGGCGAGAATCAACTAGAAAGCACTCCTCGTTTCTAATCTATACGCTATCCAAGCTTAGCTCAATATTTTGAAATGGTTCAACAGAATCTAATAAGAATCTACTCCAAGAACTACGCTTTTATATTCCATTATTTAAAAATAATCAGCATCAGTGTGATTGTGAAACAATGATCGTCGGTTTAAAGTAACATACACATTTTTGACAAGCTCTTAATGAACTTGTTGTACTGTATTACAATAAATTGTTTTTTCCTTTTTTTAAAAAAAGAATGAACGCGTAAGAAAAAGAGGACGTGTCAAAAAAAAACACTTTATCATGCTTTGTCATCAATTGAAAAAGGATGACAATAGATATGCAATTTAAATAATAAAATGCTCTATTAGAATGCAAGTTATACCTAAAAATCAAAAAATAACATCTCCAAACAATCGGGATGATTGTTTTGCCGTTTACATAACCTAGTCTTTCCGAGTATCAAGTTTCTAATTTTCTTCAAGCTTCTGCGAAGTAATATATAGTAAGCAACTGAGCACGTAAATTATGATTGGTCCCTCTACTTTTTATTTTTTTGTTCTTGAAGAATAAATTGATATCCAACAGAATGGATATATCTTTATTACAACAGGTACTGTCAAACCTCGGATCTAGATTACTCCAGCCCGTGGATTTTCATATTAGATATTCGGCGCCTCCATATCCCATTATTCAGGTGCTGCTAATCTGAATTATCCCTCTGCTGTCATTTTTCATGTCTTAAAGGCAAAAAGAAAGGAATAAAGGCCCCCAAAATCATTCTAATTTCGAGTCTCGACTGCAATGCCTTTCACTCTTGTTACTGAAAACTTCATGTTAATTAACAGCAAAGTACAGTTGACTGTAAGAAACTGGTTTGAATTATCTGGGAATAAATGGATGGAATTTGTTTGTATTTTTTTTTTCGTTCTATTTTTAACTGAACTTTCTGATTTAATTAAAACTGATCTACATGAAAGAAAACCTCAATCTAAGAAATGAATCGAGTCGCAATAATATAACCTCAAAAAGTAATACGTATAGTTACATGTTTTTCAAGTTCTTACTCTCCTATATATTTCAAGTATTAGGTAATTAAAACCTGCTTATGTATTTGGTTTATTATTAGTAGAAGCCCTTTATTTTCTCACTCAAATGACTGGAAGAAAAAAAGATCTCCAATGATTATACTTTTAAGACGTCAAAAAGTTATGGAAACCAATGAGACACCAGGATGCTGCTCAGCAACATTATCGGATTATTCATTATTATTGATTCTCGTTGTATCGAATAACATAAAGCCATATTGAAATAAGACATTATCAAGTCTTGTCGTATTCTGCCTTGCTGTCTTCTTGCTAATTACATCGTTCTATTATTATAGAACGGCGCTCCAACCATTTCTTTATAAATCAATAATACATAGAAAAACAGAAAAAAGTGACATGTGGCCAAAGAAAAAGGTTGATTCATGTGAAACAAAAAATATTTTTGTGAATCAATATGGGGAATTGGCCATGAAAAAAAGAGAAAGAAAAAGAAATTAGTCCCAACAGCTCTCCTCCGCACAAAAAAGGTTAGATCATTACATTGTCAGTTAATGTTAAGTGCATTAAAACAATAGATCAATGTGGTCTCTTTTTTTTTGAAACTGACTAAAAAAAAATGTAATCACTTACTAATGAACTGATCTGCAAGAAGAAAATGAAATGAATTTTAGGTTGATGATCATTTCTGATTATTGATAAAAAGAAACAGATATCAGAGAACACTTGCCCTTACTCCTTCCCTTTGCCGTTTATTTATTTTATCCATCTTTAAATATGGTAATAATTTGTCAAGGATAAAGCAAAGCCGATATGATAAAACTGGTTTATATCCTGTTATTGATTTAACAAGGGTGTTGAATTTGACAAGTGTATAAATTATCTTATCAAGAATGCCACATTCCTTATTTTAAAATTGGCTTTTTTATTAAAGTGTAAAAGTACATGATGTTTTTTGCGATGCCAAGGGGAAAAGAAAGAAAGAAAGAAATTTCCTTTTCCAGTTCTTTTTTCAAAAAAAGAACGAAAAAAGACACTTAAATCTTCATCGTTCCTATTAAAAAGAAAATTTTCATAACTAAACACGTTCCTTTACAAGTCGGAAGAAGGGAATATATGTTGTCTTTAAATCGTATTAGAATTACAATAAAAAAAATGAGGTTATTTTCGTTTCAAGTATTTTATTATAAATTCGATTTTTCCATTAAAAAGAAGGTTTTTTATCAGGATAGTCCGATGAATTATCATTCGAAAATTTGGTCTTAATTTAG
>VCJC01002555.1:5249-18807 GCA_024140195.1 Backusella luteola | reverse complement strand
AAAAAAAAAAAGAAATCAGTCAGTAACTACTTTTAAGGATCCAGTAGCATCAAATTTAAAAAAAAAAAAGAAGCACATGGAGGTTGGTGTTTGATTTCTTGCGTTTCGAAAAGGTTTCTGAAATAAAACTCTTTCTACATAAATCAGTTTCGTTTCAACCATTCCATCAAAGGTTTTGGGGTATGAAGAGGAGAATATAATTTTACTTTTTTTTTATTTTTTTATTTTTATTTGATACTCCCAGGTAAACTATTTTGCAGCAGCTATTGATGGAAACGTCTATCATTAACGGAACGGATCAATAAAATACACTTTCCAGAATGGAAAACCCAAAAATGGGAAATTTTGCAATACGCGTAGTATTACTTTATTTGGAAATTTTACAATACGCGTAATATTACTTTATTTGGAAAATGCATACAGGGCCTCCCCTCTCTATAAAAGAACCATATTTCTCTCCATCCTTCTCTTTTTTCTTTATTAAATAGTTTAAATGAGTCAATCAGATAAAATGAATCGTACTGCTTTGGTAAGTGTTTTCCCATGATCTGTAATACACAACAGCTAATAGAATTTTTTTAAAAAAAAAGGTGATGGGTGCCACTGGTAAGAAACTCTAAAAATTACAACACATTAAATGCTCACGCAATCTCAGGTGCCGTCGGTAAGCAAGTGTTGAAGGAGATATTGAAGAATAATGACTACCAGAAAGTCATCTCTATTGGAAGAAGAAATGTTGAGATTGACAAGGAGATACCACAGGAGCGTTTGGTAAAGACATACTGTGTTAAAAGACAATTGTTTGTTAATCACTTTGGGGGCTAGGTTCAAAAAATTGTTGATTATGATAATATCGATAAAAATCGCCAGGATTTGAAAAACGTAGAGTAAGTTATGGTCACGGGTTTCAAAAAGCGACTCTGCTAATAAAGTATATAGTGTTGTATATTGCTGTCTTGGTACAACAAATGGTGATGCTGGTAGTCAAGAGCGTTACAAACAGATTGATCAAGGTTACGTTCTTAATACAGCCAAGGTCATTGCTGAGGAAAATAAAGTGGAGGGTAGTGAATTGGCACCCGTCCACTTTTTATATTGTTCTTCCTTGGTAAGTTACTTTATTAGGAGCTCTATAAATGTACTAAAATGATATGATCAGGGCGCAAACAAGAATTCCTTTTTCTTTTATCCAAGAACCAAAGGAGAGACAGAAGATGCTCTTGCAAACACTGGTTTTGAAAGAGTCAGCATTGTTCGTCCTGCTTTTCTGGAACCTGTGGAGCCTAGAAATCCTTCACGTTTTGTAGAAAAGGTGGCGTTTTCCATTTATGCACCCATCAATAACCTCCTTGGTCTGGACGGTGTCATCAAGGTGGATGCCGTAGCAAGGGCAATGCGTAGGGCTGCTGTTGATCCCACCTATAAATCGTCGGTAGCTTCCAATATTTCAAAATCTCCTATTGGTACTAGTGTATTTGGATACCGTAATAGTGAACTTTTTCAGTAATCATATAAATAGCATTTTGCTTTGTGTTATTTCTGTACTCCCCTAGTAGCATTTTACCCCATTTTTATTAAATCATATTTGTACCAATGATTATTATAAATAGTCAACCGATAGACTACTATATCATGTAAAATAAACTCTCTATATCAAATATATATATATTGCAAGAGAAAATATATGAGATCCAATCCCCCCCAATCCGAAAAAGGAACTTTCAATACGCGTATAATTTCCTTATATATTATTGACACTTGGAGTTTAAGTTTTTTATATCATCATCATCATAGTAGCTTCTCGAATATACTTTCATCAGTAACGTATAACTTACTCTTTTCTATTATGAGAGCCGAAGCAGAAAGAACAACACTGTTTAGAAAAGTGGATCAAAGTTATCTTCTCAATGTAACTTGACCTATTTCTGACACAAATAAACCAACCGGCATCGAATTGAGTATGAGTGTTTTTGATGGATGGAATCTATTGGATTCACTGCTATTTTTTTTTATCTATCAACAAGCTCTTTAATGCTCTTTAATTGCTGGTGATGTGATTTGATCTGATGTGGTGGTAGTGCACTTCTCCATTTAAGTCCTGTCAAAACACATCCCCACTTAGATATCCGTCGTACTCTCTTTGACAAAGGATCAAAAATTCATATTTTTGCCCTTATAAACTATATCATCGCTAACTTGAATCTTAAATCAAACCACACTTGTAAAGCATCATTATATCATGTATCCGATTCATGCCAGTTGTTTTAAAAAGGAAATTTTGAAATACGCGTCGAATTACCATATCGGGCCTCACCCACTTTATTTATTTGTAAGAAAATTATAAAAAGCCTTTCTCACAGTTTTTCTTTCTGATAGTAAATTAAATGAGTCAATCGAACATGGAACGCACAGCTTTGATTCTTGGAGCAACCGGTGCCGTTGGTAAACAAGTGTTGAAAGAGGTTTTGAAGAGCAACGACTACCAAAAAGTCATCTCTATTGGAAGAAGAAATGTTGATCTCGAGAAGGAAGTGCCACAGGATCGTTTGGTAAGTTATCAAGGACCAGTGAGAAGAAGAAAAAAAAAAACTCATCATCGGTCAACACCTTTTAGGTCCAAAAAATCGTTGACTTTGATAATATTGAGGCAAGTCGCGAGGATGTCAAGAACGTAAAGTAAGTATTGGTCAAGTACTGTGATGGAAGAGGATGATTGAAACCAACTGTGTGCAATAGTGACGTATACTGTTGTCTTGGCACAACGAGAGCTGATGCAGGTGGAGCAGCACCTTTCAAGAAGATTGATCAAACCTATGTTCTAAACACAGCCAAACTCATCGCAGAGGAAAACAAGCCAGCTGGCAGTGAGTTGAGTCCAGTACACTTTTTGTACTGTTCTAGTATGGTGAGTAGATTCTGTGTGTGTGTGTGTGTGTGTGAACTAAAACATTGGTGCGATTAGGGTGCAAGCAAGAATTCACCTTTCTTGTATCCAAAGACAAAGGGTGAAACCGAAGATAAGCTTGCAAGCACTGGCTTTGAAAAGGTCACCATTGTTCGCCCCGCATTCTTGGAGACGGTCGAGCCCAGAACACGCCCAAGATGGATGGAATCTGTTGCCTTCACCATCTACGCCCCCATCAATAACTTTTTAAACCTTGGTGGTGTCATCAGAGTCGATACTGTAGCAAAGGCCATGCACAAGGCTGCAGTTGACCCCGCATATAAGCCTTCTCAAGCTTCAAATATCTCCAAGTCTCCAATTGGCACTAATGTATCATTGTTCCCCAACCCTGATCTCTTCCAAAAGGAATAAGTCATAATATCCATCGCCTCCCTTTGCTTACTTTTATTTTATTACACAAAGGCATCTATGCTTTGAGCACTATACTGTTTTTTTCAAGAAAACGAGAAAAAATTACAAATTGATGGGAAAAAGGGGAAAAATAAATGAGAAAATATTTCAAATAAATGAGAAAAACCATGGAAAAATAATTCAAGAAAATGAGAAAAAATTACAAATTGATGAGAAAAAGGGGAGAGAATATTTCAAATAAATGAGGAAAAGAGAAATATATCATGTATAAAGAGTATATTTCAGACAGTGAGCAAATAAAGAGATAGGTAGCAACGTATATTACACACCAATGAGGGATAGCATGATAAAAAGTAATCGAGTAAAGCATCAATAGGACAGCGCTTACTATCACAACTATGTCCGGCGAGCCAGACGTACTATATTCCATTATTTTAGTATCATGCCTTGGGTTAATACCAATCTCTTCAATAATTTGAAAATGTTTCTCATCAACCTTTTCTCACTAATTTGAAATTTGTTCTCATTTTCTTGAAAAAGACTGTACATCCCAAAAAATGAGGCTTTTTTTATTATTAATTAATTAAATAAAAACCATTGTAAAAAAGATAAGAATATTACACTGTATTTTTGAATTTGCGTTGTTCGTCTGATTGACTGCCACATGTTTGTACCACAATGGAGCTCAAGTATATATATATATATATAACAAGGTGCTGGTTTAAAAGTCTACATTTACAGTAATATGCATACCAAGCAAATGATTCCATTGCTATTCACATTGTTTGTACTATTCTTAACTAGAGGAATATATGCCAACATTTTATGTTTTGAGGATGAAGCAGGTAACTGAAATGAATATATAATTGTTCCCGGCCTTCCATACATAACAAGTTACTAAATGAATGGTCGAATCCTTCAGAAGCCTTGATCGAGGCTGACTCTGAAAACACCATACATTTTAACCATCAACTCAACACCAGTAGAAACGCAGTGTTTGTAAAAAAGAACCAAGATGGTGTCACTGTTATAGATGACTCCATGGTCATGATGGAAGAGCTAAAGGCATTGATCAACAAAGAGAAAGCGACGCTACCTGATTATTATAACGACTGTCATAGCAGATACCATTTTAATGATACTGTCGATGAACGCATATTGGCAATGGATCTGGTTCCACTGACGCTGGGTGTGCGAGTTGAAGATGGATATATGGCTGACGTTATTCCCCGCAACACCAGCACTCCTGCTCGCGAGACTCGAGTATTCTCCACTATGACTGACCAGCAAAGCACTGCAAAGATAATGATCTTTGAAGGCGAAGCTATTTGGCCAGTTTATAATCACTATCTTGGTGAAATTACACTACGCGAGTTACCACTTTCACTTGGAAGTGCTCCCAAAATCGAGGTCACCTTTATCATTGATGCGAATAATGCACTGACAGTCCAAGTACACGAACGCCTATCTGGCCAGTTTAAATCATTGCATCTTGGTCACCCAAGGAGCCGCCTAAATCAGGAAATCCTTGACGAGATGTTGAAAAGAGATGGTTTGTATGATCGGGATGAAGATGTGTATCTTTGCGAGTACTATAACGAAATGACGCACCTCAAGAACTTTGTATATCTTTTGAGAAATGAGCTGTCTTACGCCAATAACCTGACCAATTCATTGACTTTTGAAGAGAGAGTCTTACTTGAAAACAGCGTTAAAAAAAGCTTTGAATGGCTACAAAAGCATCCTTACGATTCTCCCGAAGCATTTAGAGAAGAGAGAAAACAGTTGGAATTGGTGATCGTTTCTGTCCTCACTGGATCTCATCGTGCCAACGAACGTGTCATTCGTTCGTCATGATCGTCCATTGTTTGTCACGCCACTGCTTTGATATGGTGTTTTAATGACCTCAAGCACAATTATGAACCCTTTAAATATATATAAACATCCATTCATCACAAATGTCAACTTTACATAATATAAATATGCTGCTATTAAACCATAATAACCTGTCTTTGTTTCTTTGATGTGAGTTTATATATTTATAAGAGTATTATTACTATATCGGGTAAAGGATTATGCGTTGGGTTTGGTGGTAAGTGCCAAAAGTCGACGATCAGTGTAGCCTGACTATAATAATAAAAAACACAGAATGAGTCACAGCATATAAAGCCACCTCTTTTAATGATATTTACACTTAATAAATCTTGCTCACGGGGCACTCTCATCTGTAACATTGTGTTGTTCTTTAAACTTTGTTTTAATACCCGTCTTAATGAATCGTCCCCTTTTTTTTAGAAAAAAGTAGGTTAATGGACAGGCAGCAGTTTAAGCAGCAAAAACAACTTACGATTTAAGAGACATTTCCATAGCCCATCAAAGCCTTTATACTGTAAAACCATGCCAGATATTGTGCTATCTTGGAAGGAAATTCTTAGCCAGGCTATAAGTGGCTCTATGGTTGCGTCGGCTATAAGAGTGAAAACGAGGTTAGAATCTGCTTCATCTCTCTTTTATACGGCAGTAATACTTGCGAGATAACTGGAAATAAAGGACACGGGTGAAGGTAAGATGATTGACTTCGATAATAACGCCGGTTGCAGACGTTGTCATTGTTTGGGCTGTTTGCTGCTGTTGACTACAGAATACAAGTAACTCAATTAATAATAAAGCTTGAGTGTAATAATAGTCAGTATTTACTTGTATTGTGCATTGTTATGAGTCTGGCCTGCCTCAGTTGTAGTAGTAGCAGCAGCATTGGCATTTGCCTGAATGGCTTGTTCTTGTTGCTTTTGCTCCTCTTGTTTCTGCTGTTCTTGGCTTTTTTGTTGCTGCTGCTGCTGTTGTTGTTGTTGTTGCTGCTGTTGTTGTTGTTGTTGCTGTTGTTGTTGTTGTTGTTGTTGTAACTGCTCTTGCTGTAACTGTTGCTGTTGCTGTTGTTGCTGTTGTTGTTGCTGCTGCTGCTGTTGCTGTTGTTGTTGTTGCTGTCTTTGTTCTTCTAACTGTTGTTGCTGTTGCTGTTGCATTTGTTGTAATTGCTGCTGCTGCTGTTGGCTATTAACTAAAGCATTCATGCCCTCAATCAGCTTTCTAACTTCTGCCAAGTCATTAGCAGCTGCTTCTGTTGCTCTATCCGTTAAAAAGTTCATATTTGTGAAATATCAAAAAATGAATAAAAATGAGAAAAAGAAAAGTTTTTGCTCAAAACCCAGGGAAAATAAAATTGGGGGGAAGGGAAGTTCAAAATTTACAAAATCAAAACTTTAAATAAAGTATGTTTTGGCTTTTACTTGATGATGATCAGCCAGTTGCTGTATTTTGAGCGGTTTGAATTGAAGAAAAGAACAAGATGACAATCTAGCTTGTCATTGTTTATTTATTTATTATTGATGATGATGATGATAATACAAATATTATAAATATCTAGTTTACAGCCGTGTGAATAATGAATAGAAAGATAAAAATCTCTTTTAGTGCCCGTAATATACTTTGGGATAACTTCGGGCAATTGTCGAGAAGGATGCTTTGCTTTCGGCCATTTTCTTCTGCTCTTGTTTAACCCATTCATCGAATTTCTTCATTGTTATACCCGAACTGTCAAATTCACCTTCGCGCCGTCCATGGTCCTCCCCCTTCTCTTTACCAGCAGCACCTTCAAGGACACGTGTTTGGCCCCATGAGAAGTCATCAAAGTGCCAGTACGCATAGGCGGGCAAGATAAAGTTCCAGATGGGAAGCGAAAACAAATAGACGCACATCCAACCCACATAAACCATCTTTCTTGTGGTCAGTGCAATCAAAATGGCAGGTAAACCAAGAATGGCCGCTAGTAGCAGCAGTGGAATGATAGGCACAGGTGTTACAAAGAATGAAATGACAATTAAATAAATTGTGAATGAAATGGCGGCTGGAAGCACAACAGTACCAACCAGTTCCATAAACACAACAAACTGCATCGAAAAACAGAACGTGCCACACAAGTCTCGGATCAAAACCAACTCTAGTAAGTTGTGTACTGTCGAGTTGATCCATCTTCTTCTCTGAGATAAAAGCACAGAGAAGGTATCAGGCACAACTGTTTTACACACCTAACAAAAAACAAAGAGGTAGTTAGTGCCAATCATTACCATCATCATATAATGTTAAGTAGAAGGAGAGGAAAACAACATACCGCTTGTGGAACAAACATCATCTTTCTTTTTGGGAAGGTACGCAACATAAGCGTAGTTAAATATCGATCTTCACCCAAGAGTAGTAAATTTTTCTTGTGCAATGTATCGACAACGTTTTCACAGTACATTTCTACAATGTCAGAGGCACAGAATATAGGGACATATCGATTTCCTTTAGGTGCTATAATACGGTACATACAGAAACATCCAGGGAGACAAGTGACACCTCCGAAAATGGATTCAAACGCTTTACTCATATGATGCGATATATAATATTCAAAAACTAAAGAGCCAGTATATTTTAATAAGTAGATAAATGCATATATATAACCACTCTTACCTTGAATGGCTGTAACCCAACTATCTGCTTTGTTAGCGATTTTGGTCTCACCGCATAAGCCCATGATGAGAGGATCTCTAGACATACATGCAATCATACGCGCCAGTGAATCCGGATAGATTTTAGTATCGGCATCAACCTAGACCAGTGTTTTATTAATAAACCAACGTTATATAATATATACGGATTATGTTTCCTACCATAAGACACACTTCAAAACGAGAAGGATGGTTGCCTGTCAACTTAACAATAGACTTACAAAACTGATACTCTAAATCACACATGCGCTCTCCATAATAAACTCTTTGCATAGTGTTCATCAAGATGACCTGACTGTCTCGTTTACCTCGATTACCAGGTTTTTTATCGCTGGCTTCTGCTTCAGTACCACACTTGACAATGGCAATCATGGGCACCCTTTGCTGCTCTTCCTTTGGACGCACCTCTCCGGTTTTTGCTGGATCTTCATTGTATTTATAATACCCTGCATAGACCTTGGCCATATTGTGTCGCTTCATACCATCGGCGATGGCGACATAAGATGCAGGTTGGACCTGGCTACGTGGAATAATGTCATCTTTCATCATACTCAGTACAACGTCGGGTGTGGACATGCCATTTCCGGAACCAGTGATCAAACCATCGCAAATAACAAGCAGCATTTTGTGCGAGGCGGGATATTCTGAATTGGCCAAAGAATCGAGTGTTGTTCGAAGACCATCTTCGCCTTCAGAGTAGCATGTCACAACCATAAAAGTGTGTACTAGATCAAAATTAAAATTGTATTGCTGCTGATTCGACTGTTCAATGGTATCGAGACTATTCTGGAATTGCAGAGAGCCAAGGGTACGAGGGGCGCTAGAAGAAGAGGTAGATTTATTGCTTTGCTCCTGTTGGTCAAGCGATGTAGCTGATATATTGGCAAGTTTTGAATGGATGGCCGGGACAGACGATGTTGAATAAGTGAATCGAGAAGTGGTCGGAAAAAAACTCTTTTTTGATTTTGGTGTGTCCATGTTGGGCGATTGGACTCCAGCATGAAGTCTATTCGGACCATTATTTACTTCTGTCATTGATGCAATACTATGTGTTCTTGGATAATGCATCTGTTCGACATTATTCATTTCCCACTGGAGTATTTTTTCTTGTCTCATCCTTATCTCCTCATCCGTTTCTTCTCTAATACTGCCTAATCTCCATGATATAAGCCAGCTAAAAACCAAGGCCAAAAAGAAACGAATCATCACGACACCTAGGATAACGGTCAATGATACCCAAAGTACAATGTCGGAAATAATACATCCAGCAGACCTTGTATCAAGCACTCCTACTTTTAATAGCTCTGTCATGCACTTTCCTATCTTTAATCGATCTTCGGTGCTACTTAGCCAATATGTTGCATCTCTTCCAATAAAAGCACTACCTGGACCCACTATTTGGGCTACCTGCTTTGGCAGAGGAATATTTGGGATGAGATAATCCAGCCTTGATAAATCCAGGACGTTTCTAGAAAACACATGGACACATAAATATTAAAACACAACATGAAATCATATTAGAAAATACCCATTAAATGCAATAAGACTCGTTCCTTCTTTTCGAATATCCGTCCAATTATAATAAATATCACCCACCACATCCAATTTACTCAACGCGATACGAGACTTGGGTGTGATATGGCATCCCTCCTTTTTCGGATTATCCGTTACATTGATTTGCGGGTTGGTTCTATCAATGGTCACACACGGAAAGTAATTCGCCACATTACCATTTTCATCATCACTCTGGATGGGCTCTAAAATGCCTTTACAGTTGTAATTGACCGTTTGAAACATAAATGATAAATCACGTCCGCCTACACCGAGCTCTTGCAAACTTCCACTACCGGGCATACCAGGGACGGGGGTTGGATGTCGAAAGGATCGCATGTCAAAAGCTCTACCCAGAATAATAACATGATACCCCTCAATACCTGTGGGGCGGATACGGTTGGGCTGCGTGCCACAGATGGCCGTGTTGAATCCAAAGGTAAGGAAACCAACAAATCCACAGAGAAAAATGATGATTTGTACCAGTGACACTTTTTCTCGCCATGCTTGCTGCATGCCTTTGTCTCGTATACCTAGTCACCTTTTTTTTTCAGCATATATAGAATAGCAAATCTGGATTGTTTCCATCCGTATATATATATTTACCTGCACATGATAAAAGGAATGAAGGTGCCCACCATGTTAATATCCAAGTAACCAAAACCCAGGTTGTCACTGGAGGTTGCTTGTCCTTTTTTTTGATATTGGGATTTTCTGGCAGTTTTTCAAAATCAGTTGAAAGGTAAAAGGCACGACGTAGGTTTTCAGGGTTAGATGATCTTCTACTATGCGTTTCATCTGATGGTATATCTCCCTTAATAATTTCTTGTCTGTTAAACGATGAAAATGAGGATGTTGATTGGTGCTGGTGCCTCTTTCTAGCGCTATGATTACTTTCACGGATTGGTTGTGGTGAAGTAGATGGTATGGGTTCTATGGTGTTGGGATCATCGTTGGGTTTTGATATCCCTTTCTTTTGTTTTTTTTCCGACATGGATGAAGGAATAATGGGAAAAGCAGTGTGGTTATTACACGTCGATTTCATTCTTGCTTTGACATTTTAATGCAAACGCTGATTTCTTTTTTTTTTTTCTCCGAATTCAATCATCAATATGAACATTATCTCGTTTCTTTTTAATTTTATTTTTATATCCAAGATTTAGGCAAAAGCACATCTATATATGTATAGAAAACAAGAAAGACTGTTTTGAAATAGTGATATTTGATGCCACTCATCAATTTTCCATTTTTCAAAGGTCACTCGAATATGGAATATATCCTACCCCTTTTCCCAATTTTCCTTAGAGTTTAGTAAAAAGTGCCGGTGATAGGCACCATTTTTGAGTAGTCACGATGCTGAGGTGAATTATCCGCTTGTATTCAAGTGAAGACATTTTTGACCTTTTATTTATCAAAATATAAGGCAAGCAATAAAAATCTATCGCCATATTACTAGTAGAAATAATAATAATGTGTTGACGTCACTGTTCTCTGCACCACTTTTATTTTATCTTTTGGGTTTTGACATCTCTTCTTTTTCCTGCAGCTTTTTTTTGTGTCTTCTCTGAGGTATCGTATTATCAAAAGAACACGTTGTATTAGTTGGTCCCAATCAAATATCAGTATTTTTATAGACAGCTGGATGATATTGGCTGTCGATTATCGTTATGTCGTCTTGAGTATAATGACACGAGACCTCTATTTTCTCAACTGGTTCAGTTTAATCAAGCAAGGTATCTTGAAGACCTTATGATCGAAAACACAATCATTGCCTCCCCGAGTCTGCTTCGAAATATGCCATCTCTTACTATGCTGACGATTGATATGACTTACGAAGAAGCCCGTGGGCCTATTAACCTGACCGAGTATATAAATGCATTTCCACCTAGTCTAAAAATATTTTTAGCCTGTTGTACCGATCTGGAAATCAGCGAAATACCAACTCGTTCAAGTAGCATAAAGGAATTGGAAATTGTTTGTAGTAGCTTATCAAAACAGTTTGGCCAAGTTGTCTCTACTTGCCTTCCTCATCTAAATGACATGTCCCTTAAATGTCCTGTGACAGAGGATATGACTATCGATATGTCAACTGTACATTTTGAGAGGCTAGTGTTGGATACTTGTTTTATTGATGAACCCCATGGTTTTTCACTCGAAACTACAAGTAATTCTCAAGTCAAGCATTATCTTGGATCACATCATCTAGAATTCCGAGAGTATTATTTTCTACCACGTTCTCGAGAAGTACCAGCTTATCGTCGTGTTCTACCTGCAACTGCCCAAGAGCTCCAAAACAAAGCTACTCTAAACATTATTTACGCTTCAGCAAAGAGTCCTTCTCTTAGTACCAGAAGATCGTACAGTTCCGACTCTTCCGATTATTCCGAGTAAAAAAAATAAAATAAAATAAAAATGTTTATTTTATTCATTTTAAACATCATCGCATGACCAAATGAAAATATGATTATCCGCATTGACAGCTACAAGCGTATGCAAGTCGGGTGAATAGCAAACATCACGTATCAATTCGGTTGACTGAGGATCCTTTAAAATCTAAATAAAAAAGTGTTGGTGATTTTTTTTTTTTTTTTTACCAAAAACTAAACGCCAAACTTACATTATCAGGCTTAAACTGCTCAATGCTCTTATCAGCCAATGTTTTACTTTGTTTTCCATCGCCAATATTAAACACTCTGATTTCACCCTCATAATCACCGGCAATCAGCATCTTTTGGCCCCTGTTTTCGTATATTTTCATTCTCAACCCCGTGGATTCATCCGACTCGGGCCATTCCAGCGACATTAAAATCTTGCTGTCTTTTTTCGTGCTTTTTACAGGATCCCATACAATAATCTCGTAGTCATTAGAACCGCGCGACACTAATGTAGACATTAGTGCTTGTTTATATATCTTTATATATTCATCTCGCATTTACCTATCATATTGTTCAATGGATCAGATGCACGCCCGTCCTGTCCCAGTATATGCACATCATCCACATAGCCTTCATGCCACTCATCGCCGCCAGGATAAATCGCATTTGGAGCGAACTCTAAGGCGGCATTGAAGCTATGGTCATCCTCATCGCCGTGGTTCGTCTTGATGCGTTCAAGTTCCTCGATATCCTTCTTTTTCAGTTTAAACCTGACAAGCTCGCCTGCATCACTTCCCACAACCAGCATTGATAAATCATACGAAAAACTGACCGCACTTGGGAATCCGTCTGTGCCAGTAAGCTTGAATTTCGCCAAGCAAACCGCATCATCCGTCTCGCTTGTGGGTGACCCAATATCCCATAATCGCACAGTGTTGTCTGCAGAGGCGCTGTACAGCCAACGGGGCTCTTTCTTTGCAAATGCCAACTTCATCACGGCCTTTGAATGTCCAAACAGGTATCGATAACAGTGGTTCTGCAATGGGTTGAAAAGCTTGATGGATCCTAAGCGCCCAGCCGCCGCCAGCAGAGTACAATCCTCGTGGCCCTTTAGTGTTTTGCTGCCTGTTCGAAGCACCGTCCAATCCAAGGTGTAAAATATCTCCTGTGTCTCGGTATGCGTGTATTTTTTGGTGATGCGACCTTGCTGGGTATCTAAAAAGAGTAATGTGTAGCTTGATGCAATTGCAACCAGTGGATTGGGTTTGTCTATCAGTGCAGGCTCGAATTGGCAGGACCAAATGTCCACCAAGGACTCGCCTTCTTCGCTTAATGCAGCTGACGGGTTCAGGTGTCCATGTCCAAGCAAAACACGCTTTAATTTGAATTCGCGCTCTTTTTATCATGTTTTTTTTAAAAAAAATAAGTAAATAAATAACGTAAAGGGAACAAACTTGGCAGCTTACTTTTGGTCAAAAGAGGATCTTCCTCTGCTCTTTTCTTTAGCTTGGTTGGCTGTGTAGAATCTTCACCAAGACGGCGTTTTCCAGAACTCTTTCTACCATCTTCGTTTGAGGACTTTGACTTGTGGCGATCTGACTTCTTGACTGGCTTTTGAGAACTGTCATGTTTCGACTTTGATTTAGACTTTGATTTTGATGTTGACATTTTGTTGTATGCTTGTTTTGGTGTGTATTTTTTGAGCGTGAGTTCAAATTTGATATTTTGTATTATAATAATAATAGAGCGTAGGGTTTATCTCAAGTAAA
>VCJC01002551.1:0-18526 GCA_024140195.1 Backusella luteola | reverse complement strand
TAGTTGTGGTAGTAAACTCTGTCCTATTGATGCGTTACTCGATTACTTTCTATCATGCTATCCCCCATTGGTATGTAATCTGACTTTATGGACATTGCTACATGGGTGCTATCTCTTTATTTGCTCACTGTCTGAAATATACTCTTTATACATGATATATTTCTCTTTTCTCTTATCTCTTTATATTTGCTCACTGTCTGAAATACACTCTTTATACATGATATATTTCTCTTTTCTCAATTATTCCCCTGGTTTTTCTCATTTATTTGAAATGTTTTCTCATTTATTTTTCCCCTTTTTTCTCATTTTCTTGAAAAAAACAGTATGTATGTGAGTTCTTATCATCACACAAACTCAGATGCTCTAAAGCGTTAAAAATAGAAAAAAAAAATAGTAGTCTTATCTCATACGGTTCTTTTAGCGCAAATATAGCACTTATATTTAACTTTTTGACATGGTGCGAAATTGGTTTCCATTTACTTTTTTTTTGAATTCTTCACAAATATGAATGGATTCGACCCAAAAGATGTCGATTCCTTTTTATATTTCTAGCCATGGTGACATCATGCTTATGATATTTCTTTTGCTTACCCCCTGATCTTTACTGGAGAATCATAACAGTAGGTTGTTTCCTGATAAAAAGCTCACACAACAAATAATTGAGTCGTAATGAAACACATGCTCAGGATGTATTAGCGGGATTTATTTTTCTTTTTTTTTTTTAAAAAAAATCGTTATGTTTTGTGTTTGGTCTTTGACAATTCAATTAGCAGAAGAACAAACTGTATCCTTAAAAGAGCGTTTTATGTCTAAAGTTTGCTAATCTATTATATTAAATAGTTTCAAAAACATGTAAGGTTGTACATTCGGATACTTTTGGCATTGGTTACATTCCGATTACCACCTCTCCATCATCACACTAAAAGACAGTAGTTTTGGTTAATAAAACTATAAATCATTACCTGAAATCTTTGTTTTTATACGCGACAGTAACCTGACAAATACTGCTGCTATTGTGATATGAACATATAACAATACTGTTGGTGCTTCTTTGCTACACAGAGGCATGCAAGGATAAAGATAGATAACCGTCATTCATTCTCAGAACAACAAAACATATATAGAGCTTGAATTCATTTAGAAACAAGAGATCATATCCTTAAAAATTGTTTTTTTTTTAAATATCTTTAGATGTAAAGCAGTAAGTAAACACGACAACATAACGACGAACTCATACAAACTGTCAAATTGAGGAGTGAAAACACCAAAATAGAATAATCTTATTTTTTAAGCTCACGTGCAGCTTATAAATCGGAGATTTTTATCAAGGGAAAATGTTTCATTTTTAAATATTTGTAAAAATTTCTCTCAAGGCATAAACAGAAGAAAATATTAAATGGAAACTTTTTGAATACGCGAAAAATAAAAGCCAAACGAAAAATTTAAAAATACTTTCAAAAAAATTGCACTTTGTAAAATAAGAAGAAATGAAGAAAAAAAAACAGTATTAATAATGGCGCGACGTTTTCGTTTTTGTTTTGGTGATTAAAAGTTAGTGACAAGAAAGGAAATAAACGCAATTTGATTATCCAATAAATGCACTTTGCAAAGCGTAGATCTGCCCTGTTTCAAGAGGAGATTAATTTAACATTAGAGTCATCATGTGCAGTTGATTGAAGTAGCCAATAGGAAGCTTACAGTTTGAGATAGGGGAGTATCGTAGTGCAAAAATCGCTGAATATAAAACCTCCTGTTTTTCATCTGAATGCGCATTTCTTAATTCTCTTCCTATTACTTACTTTTTTAAACCCTTATAAACCCCCTTTTCCCTCTACTTTTGTGAATTTTTGTGATTGCCCAAGATGTTGGCCATTATTATTATCGTTTAATTTTTTTTATCTCTGTCGTCCTATCAAATTTATATCTCATCGTCATTTGAAATATAAAGTGCTATCTAATTGTCAAATAGTATCATCCATGTGTCTGTCAAATATCAAACCCATTATCAATCCCAAAATGTCAAGAAAACCATTTTTCTCCTACACTACTGAATCTCCCACTTATTCTGCTCGTAAAAAATCAAATTCATATTTTAGACCACCAGAAAATTAAACCCCAGCTTTGAACAACCTAAAAAAAACAATTACACACGATGAGTCAACAACTTGAAGAAACAAAAGGAACTGCACTCGGTTCCTCTAGTCAAACCCCTTACACTCCAAGCCAGGATACTTTCCCCTCAGAATTCCCTGGTTTGGATCATTTTAACCCCGCTACGATCGATAGCTGGCTTGCAGACGAACTTTGTCGATCTGGTCTCATATCTAATCCCTTCGAGTTCCTCCAAGACATCAATACCAAGCAAAATAAATCGCTTGTTTGTGACAATAGCACTAACAATCTCACTAATACGTCTGAATCTAATTCCGCTACCACCTGCTTGGTTAGTCCTCCCAACACCATTTTATCTGATGCCGGATCTCAAACTTTCTCACCCAAAAGTAGCTATGGCAGTGCCATCTATACACCTCCCATCTCTCTCTTTCCTGATATCAATCCCACTAGTTCCTCTGGTACAGCAATGGTGCCTCAGCATGGTGGGCTTGCATCTCTACCACGTATCGCTCCTCGCCCTTCTACTCTGGTTCGTACTCCAGTACCTCCCATCCCTCGTCCTACAAAGCGCCGTCACGATCCTGCCAAAGATAATGAAGAGCTCACACTCAAAAGACAAAAAAATACTGACGCGGCACGCAGATCCAGGTTGAAGAAATTAGTTAAAATGGAATCTTTAGAGCAACATGTTTCTGAGCTGGAGGCTGAGAATAATCAACTAACAACGCGTATTGCTGTACTGGAATCAGAAAAATCTAACTTGGAATCTAAAGATAAATCTCTTGAAGAAAGAATCCGCACTCTCGAAACTCAACTAACCGAAGCACATCGTGCTCTTACAAGAGCCGATTAAGATTTTATTTTATTTTATTTTATTTTATTTTATTCTTTAACATTTATATTATTTTTTCAACGTTTGCTTTATCATTATCATTATTTTTTCTCTTTAAATAAACAAGATCAATACAATTGTTCAATAATTAATTTTATATGTGTATGTGATGAGAAAAATTGATGTCAACTCATTAGTGGCGAAATAAGACGTATGTACATAGGAAAGAAAGAAAGAAAGAAAGAGACAATAATCAATCAATGTAGCCATCAATAAAATCATCTATGCACTCCCAGTCATTTGCTTTAAGTGGGCCATAATTTTCAAGTATTTCATTTAAACCTTCAGCTGGACAGATAGGGGTCAGAGCAGGAGATGAGGAAAAGTTTTTGATAGATTGGGGCATCACCTGCAGTGTTCTGGAGTCAGCGGGTTTCTGCCCATAACAAACAAACCAATTCATATACGATCTGCATGTTTTGCATTCTCTGATCGCGTTATCAATCAACGCATCGATGGCTTCGATTTGGTGACCAGGGCAAATATATTCTCGAATGGTTGGGTGGAGGGACTTTAAAAATGAACCTAAATTTTGAGCATGAATATCTCCCAGTTTTCCACCCCATCCAATCGGTATGGCAATACGATGCTGGTGAACATCAATGAAACCTTGGTTTGTTGGGCGTGTCATGAGCATAGTAGATAAATGATGACTTGCTACTAAATCTATTCCTTTTTCATGCAAAACATTTTTAACTAGAATAAAAGTAAGTAGATAAATGTTAGTACTGGCGTGTATTAAAACAATCATCTGGCATAATAAACATTACGATTTTTATTTAATATCTCCTCCGAAGTTGGTCCAGGTTTATGAATTAAATATTCTGAATCTAATAGTTCAAAATATCCACCTGGCTTCAAGACACGATGAATTTCGGATAAGAGCAACAGGAGCTGGGATTCTGTTATAAAGGCCAGCATGAGTCGCATGCGGACGAATTCAAACGTATTATCTGGATAAGGTAAACTCTCTAAAAAGTTGTGTCTCTTGAAAAAAGTATTCGAAGGCTTGATAGATGTCGGATACATCTTGCGCAGATCGACCCCATGGAATTCTATGATTATTCGGTCAGTGAATAAATGCTTGGTGTTCATTAAAAATGACAGATCGTCTTTTGTTTGCTATATTACCTGTATTTGGGAACTCGGTTGCCATTTCAAGTACCCTGTTGTCGTATAGGAAGTTACGAAAATTAGAAAAAAAAACTAAAGTTAAGCGTATGTCTGTTAGTACCCACCATATTCCAGGACCACATGCGACGTCAAGAACCTTTGGTTTATTATCATCAACGTCTTGGTTTTCTAATTTTGCTTGTAGTTTTTGAATAACAGGTGACATAACGTTCCCGTTGAAAGCGTACTTTATTAAAAAGTGCTAAAAATGCAATTCAAAGTTTTGTTTTTAATGTGTGAAGGACAAAAAAAAAGTGACTTAATTCAACAATTACCGATATTATAAGGCGATCCGATTCATCATCATCACAAGGCAAAAAGAAATGGGAGTCGTCGCATATCATATATCGTCGACCATTCACAATCTCAAAATAGCATGTACCATAGTCGTAATTTCGTGAAATAACACCACTATTATTGTTAGCTGAATGGTGATGCCGGGCTCTTGAGCGGGATTTTAAGCTATTCAAATTATTACTGCTATTGGATCGATTGGATGTTCTATGGGTAACTTGAGAGCTCGTAGAAGAAGCTTTTCTGTAATCACTATTGTATATTTTTTTGGTATTGTGCACTTCTGGTGCCAAAGATTCTATTTCAAAGTACTTTGGATATGAATGAGTTGATTTTTTTTCTCTCCTTAACTCTGAACGCCTCGATACACCATGGTCGGAATGAACTAGGCTATGGTGTCGAGAAGGTATATTTCCCATGATAAAGTCAATATGTATAATTTATGGTATTGAAAAATAAAGTAAGTATAAGAATTAGAAAAATGTAGAGTTGAGAAGAAGAAGAAGAGAAAAAACTAATTAAAGTTCTAAAATTAAATCGTTTTAAACGTATATTTATAGTAAATCAAAAATATGCTGCTGTATAATTACAAAAAAAGGGAAATAAAAGGAAATGAGTGGCTCAAGTGTAAATCACTTTAGAATAAATTTACTTTAAGTAAATTCAAAAGTAAAATTAGCTGCTAAGTAGTAAATATCATATTAGCATGGATGTAAGGTACTAGAAAAAAAAAAACATTCGGTTTTGAGATCCGAGAACTTCAACATGTGTTGAACGAGTGGATATTTTGGGAGATTAAACTTGTCCTATCCAGTCTCTTGTAAAAAGAAATTGTTTACTAATTTATATAATAAGATAATAAAATATAAATAACAGCTGGTATTTTGGAATGGTGCTTGTTTCCTTTGATAATCGATATAGCTTCATTTTATGTCATATGGATGGAGATATACTCTCTCTCTTAATTTATTTCTATCTTTTTTAGTCACATTTCATTTTAGTGCTTGTCTATCATAACGGTAAAAAGCATTACCACACTCATATTATCAGAGCAATTAAGGACATCTATAATCATTTATATACTCACTGTGTCATGCGTTTTAGATTATTGCTAAATATATTTGGAAATATTTTGTGTCCAAAACCTAATTTCTCTGTGAAATATAGCTCGGTTTGACTTGTACTCTGGGGAAATGGCTCCCTTTTTTTATTGTATTAAACACCACCATTGCAAAAATGATTTTTATGAGCATTAGCTGTCCTTACTCGTTCGCTCAGCTACTTTAATTCGTTAATATTCCTCTTTATATATTGATATATGCGAAATGTAAGCAATCTATTTTTTTTTTGATCAAAGAACGAACATGGCTATATCATATAAACTCCAATTTCAGGTTTGGTAAGTATAAAAATAAAACCATTAAATGTTGAAAGCTAAACAATCTGGTCACAGATTTCATGAATGAGAAAAATACCAAAGACGAAATTATACATTTCTTTTTCATTAAAATAAAAGCCCATTTTTTTTTACACATCATATGTCCGTTCAATAAAACATATACTACAGTTCATCTTTTGCATATTACTTTACATGGATCGTTTACCCTCATGAAGTTTAACACTTATTGAATAGAGCCAAAGTATCTACAATGAATTAAAAATAAACGAAAAGAGAGATATTTTGTTTATTTCAAGTGCGATTCATATTTATAGAAAAAGTTGGCCGCTATCTTGGGAATTTAGTTCACTGCACTCCAGCACACAAAAATGGGCGCCACCATCAAATGTTTTGACCGGATTGGGTAACTAACAATAGCAATAATAAAAGGGTGCTATTGTATTTTTTTATTGTGTATTAATTTTAAGAAAAGAGAAAGAAAAGAAAAACTGTGTACTGTCTTGGTTTAAGTGTAGCCTCTGTAGACCAAGGTGCATTGTAGAAGAGTGCTTTCTTTTTTTTTTTTTCTGAAAAAAGTAGCTTATATTCATTCAAAATAATGCAGGTTATTAAGATACAAAAACACCATGGTAATTGGCCAAACATCAATACTTTCATCCCTTCTGAAACAAAACTGAGGAATTAAAAAGTGATGTGCAAGACTGTTGGATGGGTCTTTGTGTAACATACCACTGGTTGCATTATATCGATGTGTCAAATATCAAACACAGGTTTTTGACGTTTTATCTCTCCGCATAACGTCTCTTTCTCTTTCTCTTTCTCTTCTTCTTTTAATTGTGTTGAGATGTCGTATGATCCAATATTCAACCCAGACGATTATCCTGTTATTGTTGGGATAGACTTTGGTATGTAATTTTTCTTTTTTTGATACTAGTTTCATTAAACAAATGTATTAAAGTGAACTCGTCATGTTAGGAACAACCTTTTCTGGGTGCTGTTATGCATTTGCCCAAAATGAAGAAGTCATTGACATTGTGAAATGGTTTGCATTTTTTTTATTATCATTTCAATTAAATAATTTATTTGTATTTATATAGGCCCAAACAGACGAATAGTATTTACCCAAAGGTAAGAATAATAAATACGATAAATACATTGGATATCTAAGCGTATTAACGAATTCATGTACCCACTATGTACCAATTAAGAAAGACCCCTACATTATCATTATATCAAAAAGGATCGATAAATATTATTGATTGGGGATACGGCGCAAAAAGGGCTGCTTTAAAACCTAACAGTGCTAATTTACTTTTGCTTTCAAAATTTAAATTGTATCTTGATGAACGGTTGGAGAATGAAGTGCTACCAAATAGCTTGAATATCATTGATGTTATAGCAGAATACCTCTATTATTTTCATAATCATGTGTGTTTGGAAATGGCAAAGAACTTTACTGGAAATTTTGATCAAAGTAAATTCCGTTACGTAAGAAAAAAAAAACTGAAGAATTAAAAGCAAGTTTACAACTATTTATCAATAAATATATTATAGTGCCTAACTGTACCTGCCATGTGGTCAGATCGAGCAAAGGCAGTAATGAGAGAAGCCGCTATAAGAGCAGGAATCATTTTAAGAACAGATCCATCGGAGCGTTTATCACTTATATCCGAGCCAGAAGCAGCGGCATTATACTGTGAGAAAAAATCTGAACAGTTCAATTTGGCTCATGGTCAAAGGTTTATGATATGTGATGCAGGTGGTGGTACAGTTGATCTGATTGTATTTGAAATTGATAAAAAATATGGAGGGAGGTAAAGTCATCAACAGCAAGTGTGTTGGTATGATCGGAAGCTTACCAAAATTGACAAAAATGTAGTCGTACATTGAAAGAAGCGACAAATGGACACGGTGCGAGTTGTGGTTCTGGATTTTTAGACGTTAGAATGAAGGAGTACATAACTCGAAAATTTGCTCATATTGGTCCCATTAATCCTCAATCTATGGATCTTATCATGGATATATTTATAAATACAATAAAGGTAAATGATGGTATTTATGATAAGAGAATACCAGCTTCTACATAATAACAGTATATATAATTATTATAGCCCGAATTCGATGGCGTGGATGATCACTATTTAACTTTGCCGGCTTCCATGGGCTTTGGTGGTATCACAGACAAATCAATCGGTTTAGAGAACGGTATATTACTATTACCAGCATATGAGCTTGGATTTCACGTTTTTGAGCCAGTTGTATCACAAGTGTTGGACCTGATAGAAAACCAGTTACAGCAATCACCCAACTTGGAAGCCATTTTCCTGATTGGTGGTTTTGGCCAGTCAAATTATTTATTTAAACGTATTGAGGACACTTTTACCCATAGGGTTGGTATGATCGGAGTACCACCAAGAGGAGAGTTGGCCGTTGTTCGAGGCGCTGTCTATTTTGGCCTAAACCCCCGTATTGTTACAGAACGTGTCTCAAGACGAACGTATGGTGTGGAAACCAGAATGTTGTTCCAGAATGAACTAGACCCACCAGATTATAAAGTTTTAGGAGTAGACAATAGAAACTATTGTCGCCACAGGTTTAGTGTCTATGTGCGTAAGGGCCAAAGGGTAAAGATAGATGAATGCATTTCAAAAACGTTTGTTATTAGCTATCCTAATAATACCGATTCAGGTAAACATCATGATACATAACGAGAAAATGATAGTAAACTCGTTTACTTAGATTTATACGCATATGATGGAGATGGTGCTCCGCCTCGTTATATCTCTGACCCAGCAATACAAAAAGTTGGTCATTTTCCTATCCGAATGCCAAGGTTAGATGGTGTACTAGCTGGAGATAAAGTGTCACTTACAATCCAAATGTTTTTTGGATTAACTGAAATTAAGATCAAGTGCACTATTAGGGGCCAGGTATTTGTCTTTACCTCTGCTTTCGAAACAACCGATAGTGAGTCACTGTATAATAGCCAGCATCCATATCGCACATCGCAAATTATTGGCGCGGCCAACTATAATTATCGTACTAGTCCTACAAAGTCTAGCTATAAACCTAGCACAGTACAGCAATATAACAATCGAGACAGTTACATTAGCCAGACATATTACCCTTCGCCTACTAGTTATGGAAATTATGCAGCGAATCAAAGCCAAACGTCATTAGCAAGCGATTACTCTGGGCGGCCGTTACAGGGACATATACAAAGACAGCACAACTTTCACCAATGAAGACATCATTTCAAGATGTAATAAAAATAATAACAATAATTAATGCTTATTTCTTGTTACTTGGAAGAATAACTTATTCGCATGGTTTTTGGAGCTGGCGGCAATATTTCACTGTGCTATAAGAATGAAATGTCACTCACAGAGAACCACTTTATGGCTTTTAGAAACAAGTTTGGGTCGAAACTAATAAATAAATTATAGGTTATACCTTTGGTCAAACATTTTAATATAATAGGAAACTTTGTGGAATAAATATGAGCCGACATGTTTGTCTCTGAAACCATAAACTTGATTTTATTGACGAGTACAATCCAAACAACGGCATGTATAGAGAAATTTGTATACAAAAATATTTAGCAAAATGAAGGATTGATTAGGATGCCGCTTCGACACAGTTTTTCGTTAAATTGCTTGATCCATCCTCTAATTTGGATCTATTGGCCCATATTCAGAGCCTTGATTCTAATTCATTAAATTAACCCAATGATATCACTTCTACAAGCGTTATTGAATTGATTTTTCTCGTTATAGGACATGTTTTAAGTTTCAAGCCAAGATGAATTAGTATATAAAAATATGTTGGGGTTACTAAAGGGAGGGATGTTGAGGTAACATATTTTCGACAACAAACTCCTTGGGCCTACAAAATGACGACTTGTTTACTTTAATGAATGGTATCATCAATAGCGCTGCTCTTTTATATTAAAAGGCAAAGCATGATATTCATGCGAAAAGAATCGTTATGAAAGAAAATATGATGACAAAGTTGTACATAATGTAAGACAATATACTTCAACTCCCTCTCATATGACTTTTTTTTTACTGTTAAATTTTTGGTTTATATATATACTAGCTTCAGTTTAAATACTTTTTAAATTTTATTTTTCGAGCAATTCTTTACGAAAGTAAATGTGTAAAGTTTATATTGTATCTGTAATTCTGCTTGAGAGTAAGGACTACCTTTTGTCCATTGTTTTAAATCTCCTTTTCAAATATGATCATGGAGGATCAACTGACACTTCTGATGCGTCATTGTCTAATTCCTCATCTTTTTATTATTGTCATTCTTTCTTTATCTCCTCTCTTTTTCTTTTGGCTTTTTTTTTCTTTTAGAAAATCAAAAGCAAAATTAAAAATAGTAAATAGCACTTGATGAGTGTGGTAACAGAGGATAGGATACCAAAAGAAAATCCATCCGGCAGACATGGATCCATTCAAAGAAGAAAGCCAAGTCAGCGCCAATGGAGAATTGGAAAATATTGTATTTCAAAAACTTTAGGAAGTGGTTCAACGGGTAAAGTTAAACTAGCCACGAATACCGAAACAAATGAAAAAGTAAGAAGGAAATCGCTAGTATTTAATGGGGGGGGGGTTTCAGTCGAGTAATATGTACTTGCTTTTCTTGTAGTTGGCAGTAAAAATTATATCTCGCAAAGTAATTCAACCCGAGAAGCACTCCAAAAACAGTGGCAAGAGAGAAAAAAAATCAGAAAAAAACCGAGAAATAAGAATTATCAGAGAGGCCAGTATTATGTTGTTGCTCGATCACCCGTATATAGCCAAGCTAGAAGAAATGATCCTCGTAAATGAAAAGTATTATCAATTTATGGAGTATGTGGATGGTGGTCAGCTGCTTGATTATATCATCTCGCACGGAAAACTTCGAGAAAGGCATGCTAGAAAATTTGCCAGACAAATTGCTAGTGCATTAGGTATAAATAATTGACAGATGTTTATAAGGGGAGAAAACTCATAAGGTACTACTTGATGATGATGATTAGATTACTGTCACAGGAATTCTATTGTACATCGAGGTATTTTTTATTTTACTTTTTTATTTTGACATATTGGTACATGTATGTAAATGTATGTATTAAACTACACTGCATAGATTTAAAGGTGGAAAACATTTTGATTTCAAGGAATGGCAATATAAAGCTTATTGATTTTGGACTGTCCAACGTGTTTTCGCCTCACTCACAACTATCGACTTTTTGCGGTTCACTTTATTTTGCTGCACCTGAACTACTTTCTGGTATCATGTACGTGGGTCCAGAGGTGGATACATGGAGTTTTGGTGTAGTGCTCTATGTGCTGGTGTGTGGGAAAGTGCCCTTTGATGACCCAACTATGGCTGGCATGCATGCAAAAGTTAAAAAAGGTGCGGTTGACTATCCTCCACATTTATCTTCAGGTACCTTGGTTTTTCTTTTTTAACATGAAAAAAAGAAACGGTGCTTTAATTTATAACTGGCTGAATAGATTGTAAGGACTTACTGATGCATATGCTTGTAACCACACCCAAAAGTAGAATATCCATGTCAAATATTATAGTTCATGCCTGGATGAACAAAGGATACGACAGTCCTGTCAGTAATTATCTGCCTATACGTAAGCCACTAACGCTACCAATTGATATGAAGGTTGTACAAGGCATGACAGGGTTTGAATTTGGAACGGAAGAAGCAATCAAAGAGGAACTAGAATATTTGATATCTTGTAAAGATTATCAAAGAGAAGCAAGTTATTTAGAAGAAACAACGCATCTCCCGTATGAAATTCACTCACGAAATTACGCATCGCTGCTAAAAAAGAGAGAGTTCAAAAATGCTATGAATGATTTTCAAGCAATGCCAGCTGTATATCACCCGCTCATATCTGTATATTATCTTGTGCGGGAACGCATGGATCGCGAAGAAAAGAAGGCAAAAAGTCAGAGTCAAAGTGGAGCAACTCACTCACACCACCATTATTTGAAAGAACCCGTCCATCCGATGCAGGCCATTCCAAGTAATGACGTTGTTTCGTTTGATGATTCATCAGTTGGAATTTCTTATACAGCTGATGGAAGGAATGCATTTTATGAAAGGCAAGAGAGCCGTGACAGCCACAAATTTACCATCAAGGATATAACAGATAGAAAAGCATCCAATGGATACGCATTCCAGCAGCAGAGAAATTTACCCGAAACGAACACACATCACCATAATAAAGACAGTGTATTTCGAAGACTAAGCCGTCGACTTAGTCGCCATTCAGCTAGTAGCGATGCTGCTTCAAATGACGTGTCATTTGATGCAAACAGTCAGAAGCACAGTAATGTACGTGACACACTGCCGCGCATCCAGCGTGTAGATAAAAGCGACCCACCCGTGGTTGCACTGAATGGTTCACTCGTGTCAAACACAATCGGCCAAAGCGCAGTAGAGTCAGCCCCGAATCAAGATCAAACTCTAGGAAAATACCTAAACAATACTGGCATGAAAAGGGCTGTATCAGTGACAGCGAAGGACCTTCCATCCACCCAAAAGCAGCACAACAGCGCTTTTGATGCTACAAGTCGCCACCGTAAATCCGTTGTTAGTGCCGAGTCATATGATAACAGCTTGTTACTGAGCCCAACAAATAGCAGAACACCAAACCAGTCGATAGACCAGGCAGATAGTTCAGTAAAGTCTGTTTATGCAAAAGGACTCTTTTCTGTTTCGACGACATCCATGAAGAAGGCCTCTGTCATTCGTAAAGACATCATTAAGGTGCTGGACCTGTTATCCATTCATTATAGAGAGAAGAAGGATCGATTCGAGTGCGGGCTTGGTTCGTCAAAGGACACCGATTCATTCGAACACTCGGATGAAGATGACAAATGCAGTGAGGAAGGGTTCAAGAAGGGCATTCGGTTTGATATTTATATTGTGAAGATTCCACTGCTACTCGGCATGCGTGGAGTGCAATTTAGACGTACTAGCGGTGATCCATGGGAATATAAAAATATTTGTAGTAAAATATTAACTCAATTGAAGTTATAATAATGAAATCACTGTTTTTATCATTTATAAGGCTAAATGCCTGGAGCTTTTCTTTTTTTTTTTGTTGCACCCAAGTACACAAATGTCCTTTATTTCCTAACCAGATATAACACGCATAGCTTTTATTTTAGGATATACCAGTGATGGTGCTAAGCTATAAAAATATCCATTCAATCTGCTATACTTGTCAAAGTGTAAGTGGCGAAAGAAGCTCAGCTGTATTATAAATCTCAACGTGTTTTGGTGGAGGAAAATAAGGCTGATAAGGTGAGTCGGATCGTTTACCCTATCAAGATGTTTCCAAATCCATCAATACACTACGCTATAGCATCACATGTATATTTCTCCATCTTACAGTAAGAAAAGGCAGCGATAGGGTGCTTGGTATACTCGCTGAAGCTGCTCTTTCCATGTCATTTACGTTTTCTGCTACTGCATTATAAGTATCTTTAACCTTATTGATAACACTCTACATGGCAGTGTGAATACTCCTACTCTTTCTCGCTTTTTTCGTTTTTCACAAGCTTACTTCCAGCTGATCAATCTTTTCAAAGGTCGACTCCAATTCTTCAGTTTTTTCTCGTAATGACTGAAGCATGCTCTGGATGGTGTCTGTTTCCTGCTGTACCTATTGAAAACACTTTTTATAAGCGGGTTACAATAATCATTACTGCAAATTGTACTTTTTCTGTTAGCTGAGTTGCCTCCGTGATCCGTTTCATACAGTTATTGCTTTCTTCCTCAAAACTGGTAACCTACTAATGTCATTAGTCTCTGCAAGCCTTGTCTATGCGCTAGAATGTTACAGTTGGTGCAGTGGCATTTTCAATGGAAAGACGCATGGTTAATTCTTCAAGTGATTCATCTAAAAATGGCTCCATGTTTTATTTACAAAAGAAATGGCCAAATTTATATGATTCTTGCGCTTGCTCACCAAAACCCCGTTGTATCCAAGAAAGGAAATCACATTGGACCAATCACATCGCGTATTTATTTTTCGCTTTAGCTGTTGCCCAAGGTCCAACTTCCGCGTTCGCCTTTCTTTTTGAAACAGCAATAATAATGACAAATGTTAAAGAAAAGTCCTTTACTGAAAATCTTGAGGATTTTGCCTACGGAAACTACACGTCTTATTACACGTAATATACAGTCGATATTCTAAAGCTGATTCTCTTTTACTCACCTTCTTGATTGCAGTGCTCGACGAAAGGGCGATCACCGACTTGATCTCTTGGAACCAAGTTTGTTTTCAAACAAGCGAGTATTAGACATTGGTTGCAATAGTGGCAACATTTCCATTTTGATTGGTAAGAATAACTACTTATACATGATTATGCTGTGGCTTATGATTCGATACAGCCAAAGAATACCAGCCACGCTTTATAAAGGGAGTGGATATCGATCCAAAGCTGATTAGCAAGGCAGAAAACAATTTAAAGATGATGTATTCGCTCAGCAATCCGGATAACAAGCCCAAAGACAAGATAGAGAAACTCGAGCTTGATCCTTCTCTTAAATTCCACTATTTCCCTCAATCCATGACAAACATGTTTGGGTTTGTTCCAACAACTGTACCACCTACGTTTGAAGGCACGGCATTTCCATTCAACATCAGTTTTGAAGCATGCGATTGGACTACAGCAGAATCAGATGAAAAGTACAACACTATCCTAGGGTAAACAATGACAGATGGATGGTTGAAGGGCTTTTACACTCATGTGGTTTATTGTAGTCTGAGCATAGTAAAATGGATCCAGATTCACAAGGGCGATGATGGTCTGAAAGAGCTTTTCAATAAAGTGTATGCCTCATTGCTGCCAGGCGGTAAGTTTATATTGGAAGCACAAGAGTTCGCTACCTTCCAAAGGAGAGCAAAGCATTTTGAAGTAAGTGCATGATAGAGTAAGTGATTATTAGTACTATTCTTGTTCTTATTTATTTGTCACTCTGTAGAACACAGTGAACGATGTAAATGAAGAGCTGCAATTCAGACCCGAGCACTATTCAGACTTCTTATTAAATACAGTTGGATTTAAAGAGGCCATTGATTTAGGCGTGCCAGAAGCTACCTCAAAAGGTGTGTGTGCATCAATACTAGCGATAGTGTTACAGTTCTGATTCTTATTCTTATTACAAAATAGGCTTTGCAAGACCCATCATTGTATATGTCAAATAGATCATTTTGATTAATTCAACAATAAAATGAATAGCATTGCTATAAAGCATTAGATGTGGTTTTATTAATGTAGATAAAATATACAAAAAACGAGCTCACTGGTCAATGAGTTACATAATAATCCATCACCCCTTACAGATTCAGACTTAGTCTTAGACACCCTATATTCACTACCCACCGCCAATAATATTGAACAAACTAGTTTCTGTGGCGATTTCAATGCGTGACAACGTGTGCACCTAGGATACCACCACACTACCCCCCCCCGAGGCACCTTACTATTCGACTGGGCCAACACCAACGGCCATTTCTGCTGGAATGCTGAACTAGCCTATGGACAGCCCACATTCCATACTAACTACAATAACCAACCCAAAGAGAGCATCATAGACCTCTTCTTCACAACCAACACACTCATTGACCCAGCCATCACCATACACAAGGATCTTTTAGGATCAGATCACTTCCCACTTAGGCTATCATTCACACACCCCACGCCACCCAAGACTGCTCTGGAAACTGCAAAAATTGGACCGCCCAAAGTGCAAATACAAAAAACAATTTTATTGAATTAAGTCATCCTCTTCATTCTTTACTAACACATTCCCTCTCTTCTTCCTCTTGCCCAGATATAGATCACCTCGGCAACCTCATCACTCGAGCTATCCACCAAGCACTGTACAACTCGGTTGGTTAATCCAATCCCAAAAGATGCGATGATGCGTGGTTCTGGAACGATGATCTCAAACAGGCCATTACCACAAGAGCACAGTACTACCAAACCTACCGTAACGCCAAATCACCAAGACAGCGACTCATCAAATGGAACAGATATCTGTCACATAATAAACGAGTGCAAGGACTCATCAAACAGTACCGAACCGCACGTTGGAAAGAATTCTGCTACACCCTGTCAACACAGACTACGCCACAACCACTAGCACTCTGAAAAGAATACGCAAAGGCAGACAGTCTCAACCCTCTTATGTACACCCAGACGGCCCACAGTGTGGAGCTGAATATATGGCTACTCATCTACAAACTATCTTTAGTGGACACCTGCTTCCACCGCACCGTCCTCAACAGCCAATATACCGTCTACCTCCTTACACTGATCCCCTCCCGTTCGATCACAAAAATATTCAAGAAACAATCCTCAATAAACTGGCTCGTCATAAAGCACCAGGTGAAGATCACATCCGAGCCGAAATGCTGGCACCCATAGCTAAACCACTGGCATCACTTTTACACCGCTTATTCTCCATTTGCTGGAAAGGGGGGGTATTCTCCCAAAAACTGGAGAAGCGCACAAGTCATCCCTATCTATAAAAAGGGCAACCCCTCGAGTGCCACCAACTACCGACCCATCAGTCTCACATCAACCTTCAGGAAACTACTCGAACATTGCCTTACCGATACACTGCATACCAACAGCCCACCCCTTGACACAGTACAGGGCGGGTTCAGAGCGAAGAGAAGTACACTAGACCAGGTACTCTGCCTCCACGACCTTTGCCGACAACCTCAACAAGATCACAAACAACCGCCGATCCTCGCCTTTCTCGATATCAAATGGGCCTATGATACTGTAGATAGAAATATCATCTGGAAAATACTGAGCGATACGGCCCCTCCACCACTTCTTCGACTGCTTCAGAATATGTTTGACGATGTTACATTGTCGGTCATCCTCAAGGGACATATCTCCTCATCCTTTACACCCATCACGGGAGTACTGCAAGGCTCTATCCTCTCACCGTTCCTGTAATCATTATACGTCAATCAATTACCACTGTTTCTTCGATCCCAATTGCACTGTCTACCGCCTTCACCGCCACGTTTGTATGATCGCCGCTGGATCAATCTGTTGCTTTTGATCAAAAGGTTTTGCAAAGGCGCCAATTCTCACTAAAAAATCAGTATATGCTGATGATTGCGTCCTCATCGGTTGCCCAGAAAATATCCAAGCAATGCTTGATAGCTGCACCCTTATATCCCAATATATGGGATTCAAGTGGAACTCATCCAAAACTATAATCATTTCACATAATGCACTAACCCACCCTTTTCTCCTAGATCAAGAACCAATTCCTGTGGCCAAATCCTTCAATTACCCAGGTATACCCATCACTGCACCCTACAAAATCGATGCCAAACTGCTAGTTAACAAAAATGCTAAACGCGCTAATACCGCAACTGCCTCCCTGAACGCCATCGGCATTTACTCCAAAAACTTTCCTCCTACCTTGACTGCGAAGTTCTACAAGACATTCATTCGCCTGATCCTCGAATATGGCCTGGCCATAGCTTGCTCCTCCAAAGCCGATCTGAATCACCTGGACCGATATCAAGACCACTGCTTCCGCCGCCTTTTTGGAGGCCATCGTAACTCCTCCACGAAAATAGTAAAACATATGTTAAATCTGCCTTCCCTGACGGAACCTGCACATATCCTTACATTTAAATTTATTAACCGAGCAATCCAATTGCCTTCTTCTACCCTTCTCATAGCTATTATCCCTTGCTTTACTAAAGCCAATTACTGTCCTCATCAACATCAATGTTGCAAACTATTGCGCTCATCTCCCTTTCGACCTCTCACACGTCCCCCACTGCCGAGTGGTAAACTGAGTCCCATTGTCAAACTGTACCGTCAAAACGAGTTTCACCAACGTTTCTCCAAAACCGAAAATAACATGTATCTTCTCTGTTGTCGACTTGAATTGAAAATCGACCCAATACTTTTCCTGCCGATGTCTCCATACGACCGCAACCGCCTTTTTCGGTGGCGATGTGGATGGCTTCCCCCCTCCAAACCGGGCCTGTGCCCCATTTGCACCATAAACAACTACCCCACACATAACCCTTATATAATTTTTACTAAATATAAATAAGAGTCAGATTTAGTGGCTTATGATTGGCCGGAAAGTAATTTACAAATAAAAGAAGAAAGTTATATAAGAGATTTTTGATGATTTAAAAGATGCTTGTATTTATATCTTTTTGGACTTTACAATTTATAAGAAAATGGCAGAAATATTATCTTCTTGAGCAAGACAATATTTCTGGAAATAGTATATAACCGAAACGAGGAAAACGGGGGAACATTAGTTTAAGTCCGATGAGTGACGAAACACTTGCAACATTAATAAAATGACTGCTGTTTTCACCCGCCCGTAGTATAATACCCGAATATGATATTAAAAGGGACACAAGATAAAAAGAGTATGATCTTCGAGTTTAGTTAAGCATGAGGAGCAAAGAGGTAAAGCAGAATAATTGGTACACCATTTGTTGATAATACGCAGCAATGCTTTTTATACATTCCTTTTTGACCTATAGACCTATACGTTAGGCGTACTACAAAGCCAGCCTGCAACCCAACTGAAGCAGACACCAAATCTAGCAGTGACTTCGCTTTAA
>VCJC01000255.1:41557-57410 GCA_024140195.1 Backusella luteola | reverse complement strand
ATCTCTTTATTTGCTCACTGTCTGAAATATACTCTTTATACATGATATATTTCTCTTTTCTCATCAATTTGTAATTTTTTCTCATTTTCTTGAAATAAACAGTATCCCGATTACATTCGAACCCAACAACACAAATCAAGTCTTTATTGCACGATACGCGCATTATCAAGAGTAGGATCAAGTAGTATAAATGGAATAGTTTTTACTACGCTAGTTGGTCATTAAGTACCATGAATATCACGCTTTAGCTAAAAAAAAAACAATAATGCATCCAAGTCAAATATTCAAGTGCTCCTGCGAATGACGTAAAAAAAAACAGCCTAATGAAATCGCGCACTTTTTTTAGCGTGTGACCTTTTCTCTCTTCTTCCTCTTTCTTCAAACATCTTTAATTTACAATGTCAGACTTTGATGAAATCCCAGATCTTGTTCCTGCTGTTGTTCCAAAGTAATATTGTTATATGCTCATATTGATCAGCTGAAAAAGACACTCATTGTGTTTTACATAGGCAGGAACTAGAAGAAGAAGCCGTGGCTAATGAACAACAAGAACAGCGAAAGATCCCTGTTACTATAGTAACTGGTATGGCGAACTGAATATCATATTTAAAGTTACTAATAGCCATTCTTTAAGGCTTTTTGGGAAGTGGAAAAACCACACTACTCAACTATATTTTGACCGAGAAACACGATAAAAAAATTGCTGTTATCCTGAACGAGTTTGGAGAAAGTAAGCTAAAGAAAGCGCTTAGAGAGAATGGATGTATATAAACCATATAATCGTGAATAGGCAGTGATATCGAGAAGAGTTTATCGGTAAACCAAGATGGAAACCTTTATGAGGAATGGTTAGAGCTTAGAAACGGATGCTTATGCTGCTCAACAAAGTAAGTATTTTTTTTTAAACCTGGGGTTGTACTTATGCTTATTTTCATGCAGAGACGTTGGTGTAAAGGCAATAGAAAATTTGATGGAAAAGAAGGGCAAATTTGACTATATATTGTTGGAAACAAGCGGTTTGGCTGATCCAGGACCCATTGCTTCCATGTTTTGGCTGGATGATGGTCTTGGAAGTGAGATTTTCTTGGATGGCATTGTTACAGTAGTTGATGGCAAGCACATCCAGGAGTATCTGAGTGAAAAGAAACAAGATGTCATGATTAATGAGGCTCTCAAGTAAGTTTTAAAATGCATTGGTTATTTCAAAACGCTGTAACGTGTACATCACCCTAGGCAAGTTGCAATTGCTGATCGACTCATCATCAACAAGAAGGACTTGTTGAAAGAAAGCGAAATTGAACAACTCAAGGAGGACTTGGCTTCTATAAACTCTGTTGCAGATGTTGTGGTTACTGAAAGATCAAAGTAAGTTTCTATAGTCACTGATTGGAAATAGCGCGCTGACAACATTACTTTTGATAGAATTGATGTCAACTATGTACTTGATATAAAGGCTTATGATGTTAGTAATGCGGATGCTCTTGTTGAACAGACCAATAAGATAAAGGAGCACGGTAGCACCCACGCTCACCAGTTGAGCCATGTAAATACTTGATTATAATTATAATTTGTTGATTTTACTCACCATCTTGTATCATGCATAGGATGTCCAAACAATCTGTATTCAGTTTAACCAACAATTGGACTCACTTGAACCACTTGAGAATTGGATCCAGGAATTGCTTTGGGAAAAGAAGCTTTCGGGAGAAAATGATGACTCTGATCCAGTCACTGTTTTACGTCTCAAGGGCATCTTGTATCCACCAAAGGATTCAACCAATGCTGACAAGAGGAGTCGCTTAGTCATCCAGGGCGTGCAAGACTTGTACGATATTCAACCAGGAATTGCCGGTGATGATATCAAGGAAGATGATACATCAAGCAAGATTGTTTTGATTGGAAAGAATCTTGACAAGGAAAAGATATCAAAGTCCTTTACCAACTCATTGAGCGTAGCTCATCAGATTCTTAAATAATAATAAAATAGTGGCTTAGCTCTAATATATCTCATCACGTTTTGCTGTGTGTGTATAGTTGTGCAAACCCCGTGATTTTTTAATTCAAGCATATTTACTTTTGGCTAATTCTTGTTTTGTCTCTCTCTCTTTCCTTTGTATACCACACGCGTTTTGTAAACAGATAGAAGATGGGGCAGTCTAGTATTGCAACACATACAAGGGTACTACTCATGTCTACTACTTTTATTGACAACAAAAACAAAGCACTAACACTCTGAAAATACACAGAAACATGTTGCTAGACCCAGCGTATTACTTTCCAAGAAAAATACAGAAACAACAGCAAACAAGTCTACGTTTCGACCTGTAGAAGAGGTAACACCCATAAAATTAACAGCTTCTATTGTTCAGTTTTTACTAAATGGTATGTTTCATTTATAGATCTCCCTTAAACCAGCCAAAGTTCATGTAAATTGATATTCTTATGATTCAAATGAATTCCTCCTGATTAATCAAACAATATTTTATAGAAACCAACTCAAACAACAAAAGCAACAGCACCAATAATAAGAAGAAGCTCTCGTTCAACAAGCAATAAGTACAAGCAGACGTATTTGTCGTTTACCTCAGATAATACCACCAAGGATTTAAACAGAAACGATGATTCAGAAAGTCAAACTCGTCCAAAGCGAAAAATATATTCACACAAAGCAACAACTGGTCCCAACAAAAAGCAAAAAACAGCAAATGAAAGAGTCGTTGATAAAGTAGTCCAAAATAAAGTATTGGAGCAAACGGTTTTTGAGGAAACTAAGGCTGTTACAGCAGCAGTTTCTGAGGAGGCACACGCCATTACTGAAAAGAAACCGGATGAACTGACAAAAGTAGCTGATCAAGAGATTCATGAACAAACAAAAGAGGGGGTTGATCAAGTCGTCCAAAACAATACCAACGAGACCCATCACTTTGAAGAGGAAATCGAGCTCAAGTCATCATTGAGCTACTCTACTACATCGGCCTGTTCCTTAGTAGAGGACGATAGCTTTACACTTGATACTCCTTCGCCTACTTTCCACTCTGAGCCAATGACACCACCGCCTCACGATGATAACAGCTTTTCAGTGTCAGCACCTTATAAAACCATCCTCTCGCCTGTAAATATAAAAAGAGTTTATTAAACACGCTGGGTTGATTCTTATAAATGTTTACTTAGGCCGATAAAGCAAGAATCAGCGATGAGAAAGCAATCCTGATGAAGTTACGAAAGGCATTGGATATCATAATCACTGACCGCATCGCTCATAATCAACCCGTATTATACCACAAGGTAGAGCCTGTGTTGCGCAACTCTACTCGCAGAACCATTGTTATTGGACATTTGTGTCAAATCATGTCTGTTGCACCCGACTTGTATGATCTTCGTGCAAAGGAGGTTAGGGATTTTGGTGGCAGGGCAACCGAGGCCTATCTTATTGAGTTTGACAAGAAATGGGCGGTGCCTTTGGTTGGAAAGGACTTGCAGAAGAGATCTGATATTCTTGAACATGGCATAAATCACTATTTCGATACACACAAAGAGGTAAAATGTCAGTTTTACCAGTGAGCAGTTCAATTTACATTTATTATTTATAGCCTTATGCTACGATTCCCAAGAAAGAGCTTCCCAAGTTGGATCAGGTGGTTAATAAAAAGGATTGGATCAGTGAAGCAAAGCTTCCTCCTGGTGTCAAGTCTTTGATTACTGCTCATGAACGGGTAAAGACTATTGAGGCTGAAAAGGCCAAGCCAAAGCCTAAGCCTAAAGGAAGTGTCTCTGATCGTCTTGCTGCCCTTAAAGCACGCGTAAGTAGCATAGCATCTTTTATTTCATGTTTACCCTCAATTGACTTATTTCTATTTTCAATATAGCTCAAGGATCGAAAGGCATAGGCTGAAAATGTGTATAAATAATTGAATTGATTCGCAGAATAAAAATAAAAAATGATAAAGTATGCTTTCCGTTTATTTAGCTTTTCTAATGTATTGTAAACTAAATACAAGTCTAAAGTGTTACGTTTGTCTATTCTTGATGCTTCCATCAAGTTAAGAACAGCCATTTTATTTTTAGTTTCTTTATATTGTTTTTGTTTTATATATAAGCTCGATAACACCAGTTTTCCACGCATCCTTCTTGGTTTGATCGTAAAGCCTTGTTTCTCGTTCTTTTTAAGAATTTTTTTAAGAAAATATGAATTCTTTTTTTTAGGTTTTTTTTTTATTTTATTTTATTCTGGAAGTCAAAGGTCAAATTAATTACACTATACGAAAAAAGAAAAGATTAGTATCCATCGTATAAAACCAAACAATACCACTAAAGTACCTTTATTTCATCATAAGCCTTTTCTAAAGCAGGGAATTCTTCGCCTCCAATTTCTGAAGGAGACATACTAAAGGATACAAGTAGTTTTGCAACGTATTTATGTGCTTGGGGAACATCAATGGTTAGGTCATCATAACCTTCCATGAAGGATTTGAATGCAGTTAGTATCACAGACTTCTCCAATAGTTTTTCATCACAAAGATAGGTGGCAGTATCACACATTTGGTCCACGTCACTAGCCTTCTTTTCGACCACAACCAACATTTCTCCAACAAAGATTTCACGGTAATGTATCTCATCCAGTTCCTTGATACATTCAGATAATTCCTTTATATAAAGTTGACATGACGTGAATAAAATGTACCTCAAGAATATTATTATTATTATATATACCTTTTTATCACGGATACTAAAGTATTCCTCAAGAATATTCTTTGATCTACGTTTAATAACATCATCCGATAATTTCTCTTCCTTCTTTTCTGTAGATGACGATTCAACTATTGTCCTAGGTTTCAAAATCAGCTTTTTACGTTCCTCTGGTTTATTATCTTCTTCATCTCGACTGTTTAACAAGGCACTATTGTAGATGTAATTTAGCAAATGTAATAATATAAACAAAGCTTATACTCTTTACCTAAACATGTTTGTAGCAGGACTTGATCTTCCTTCGCTTGAGTCCTTATTGTCCACACCATTCATCGATTTTCCTCTGTTTAAACTTGGGAAAGGACTATTGGAGGGTCCAAGATGGTTTGGTCTCGTTTTACTCCTATCGGTTTTACCAAAGTTTGACATATCATTCATACGGTTCTTATTGGGACCACCAGGAGACACGTTTGATCCAACGGTGTTCCAGCCATCGCCGCCGCCATTGTTACCAGGATTATTATTGTTATTTTTATTGTTATTATTACCGTTGCTGTTGATAAATGATGGATTTGAGTTGTTATAATCTCTATTGCCACGATAAGAGCCGGTACGAGCCATGGGATTTCCTTGCTTGTTATTGTTATTCTGGTTAGGAATATACTGTCCACGAGAGCTGTTATTGCGCTTCATTGCCTGTTCCTTTTCTTCCTTGGCCTTTTCTGCCATTTCATGAATCTTTGCGATGGTGGTGGGACCAGTGGTTTCATCGTTTCTAGGTATCCATTTATTTTTACGCAACTCAAGGACATCCTAAAAAAAAATAGCTGTGTGTTAAAGCAGGTTTCTGATTATTCATGACTTTATACTCTACCATCATCATAAACTTGACACGGCTAGTTATATTTGGGCTCTTGGGTATCTCATCTTGCATCAGATGAATAGCAAAGTCGACAGCGCCTTTGGTCTCCTTCTTCTTGTCAAGGAATTTACCGACCGTTGTTATAAATTTACAAAGAGACTCCACCTCTTCATCACAGGCTGTTTCAGCACCCTCTCCAAGCTTCATAATACAACTCCTCATCACGGAATAGGAAAGCATACGTCGTTTATACATCTCACCAACAAACTGAATTAAGCCCAAACCTTGACGCTTTGCTTTGGCGGCTGCATAGTATTCATCCGTCATGAGGGTCTCTGCATTTTCCATTTTGGGCATATTGACCTTCCAGCCTCTTTCAAATTCTTTCTGACAGCGATTTAAAAGGTATTTGCGGAAGAGAAAGGAACCAGACACCGGCTGATCATTTTCGAGTAGGTTAACATCCTGGATATCGTCTTTAATATGTGTAAACAGATAGTGGCAGAGTTGGCCCCACATACTGGCAAAGGCAGGTTCATCACACGCTTTATCAAACAATAGTTTGATCACAGTACGAAGTGTCTTACCATCATTTTCTTTGGCCGATTGGTGCGCATAATTAAAGATTTGCTCAGCAATAGAATCAAACTTTTCGAGTGTAATCTTGTTTAGCAAAGCATTCACCTTTCTTATAATGGTAGCCTGATCAATCAGCTCGCCCTCCTCCAACTGTGTATTTTTGGCGTTAGGCACCCATCTGTTTTCGGATTTTTCAAGAGGAGCTACCTGTTCCAGTGGTATGGTAGGACCGCCCTGAATGTTCTGAGTTGGATTTCGAAAGATCTTCATGCCACCTCGACCTCGACCACTCAGATTGGCGCTTTTTTGCATTGGCGGAACAAATTGGTGTTGTTCCATGCTTGGCGTGCGTGGAATCAGCGGTCTTCCCATATTGAATTTACCCATCTCCATACGATTTCCTCCCTCGCGTGAATTTATTCTAAACATTTGGTCACCGCCATTGTTGGGAACAAGTGGTCCGCCAGGGGTGGGGCCTCTGCTATTGCTTCGATCCATCGACTGCTTACGCTGCATGCTCGTTTCATCCATGATGCTGATTGCTGCATCAATGGCAGACAGATCCTCACTTGTTTCGCTGCAGAGAGCCTGGAACTGACGCAGGAATTCGGGGGAATAGATCAACCGACCTGTTTCTTTCACACTGGCTGTGGGGAACGAGGATATATTTGGAGGATATTCGATGGCGCTGGGATCTTCTATTTTTCGTATCGTAGAGGCTTGAGTGGCACCATTTCTTTCAAGAGGAGTTGATACAGGGGATTGTGTTAATGATCGAGCAGAGGTATCTATAGGAGGTACCATGCCCACCTTTTGAGCAACAATCTGCTCCTCTTTCTGTTTGGCCTCTTCTTGTCTCTTCAACTCATCTTCTTCAATCCTTCTAATGATTTTTTCACGTTCAATTTCCTTTTGCTTCTCTTCTTCCTCCTTCTTTACCCTTTCCTCTTCCTCCTTCTTTTGCTCTTCGTCCTGTTCCGACATATCAGGTTCCCTTTTCTCGTTTGCCTTTCTATTTTCAGCACCCTCAAGTTCTTTATCGTCTTTGGTTGCGGGGTTGACTATATTTAAAGCCCTCGAGGCAGCATCTGGTACCTTAAACTCAATTTTTTCATCGGTCACATCAGGTGGAGGAGGAAGGACAGGGGCGTTGGGGTCAAAGCTCAACCTTGTTTTTGTAAGTGGGTTAACAATAGGAATTGCCTTCGAAACAGGGGAGCGGTTTTGTGGTACATAGACGGGTGTCTGGTATTGCTGAGTAGGCGATATATACTATCATATTTAATTTAATTTAGGTTAGATATGCTTGAGTATTCATATATACTAATAGTAACTTACGTATTGTTGGTTAGGTTGGTGGTGGATCCAGTTATTATTTGGCGATTGTGGAGGAAGATTATTATTGATATTCTTCTTTGGGTGATGTTGATGATGATGATGATAGTTGGGAGAGGGCATTTGCGGTGGATGCTGCTGCTGTAAAGAAGGAGGTGCGGATGGAGGAGAAGGAGCTTGATAATAAGGCTGGTGTTGATGTTGATGGTGATAATTCTGCTGATAAGACGAGTGTTTCCCATAATGATGGCCATTATTATTGTGATGGTTACTGTTTTTATAAAATCTACCACCACCGCCATTATTATTGTGATCCCCTTGATTCAAATCACGACGAGGCGCGTAAGCCTGTGTAAATAATCTCTTGTCGGATGGACGGGGGGATCTGGGTATCTCTTGCTGATGCTGGTGCTTTTGGTTGTTCTGAACTCTTGGTCGAGACTTTTTTTTTATGATTAATAAAGTGAATAAACTCAAGTGAATCATTATTTTACTTACAGAATTATCAGATGAATTAGTAAATTGTGTCTCGGATGATCTGAACACTTGTGTATCACGGGTTTTATTTGTCGACGTTGGTGGTGGCGTTTTTGATGGGGAATTCATTATTGATCCAAATTGAATAGATACTAAATGATATAATATGAATATTCAATTCATGTTTGATGCTTTGGATTCCGTCTTACCAGTGTCAGTAGAGGGAGGCTGCATTGGTAGCTGTATAGGAGCCTTTTTAGAGCCATTATTATTTGTATGATTAGTATTACTATTATTGTATTCTTTGTTCTTTCTATTATCGTAATAACAATTAATATTTTGATTATTTCATTCCTTCACACTATAAAATACATACAGGTTTTTATGATGATGAATAGATGCTGATCCTGCAGATGAGCTTTTCAAAACAGCGACGTCTTCCTGCTGCTTGTGCGGGCTATGCTGACGTTCTGATTGCGGTTTTGAAGGTGTTGATCTAGCAGCCTGAGCGTAGTTGGGCACCTTTTGGCCTCTTTGAGTGCTTTCGTTTGTTGACTTGTTCATTACGAAAAAAAAAAGGGGGTGAGGGAGAAAGGCCGAAGGAGATAGAGAGACCAAAACCGAACAAAGTTACAAAAAAAGAGAATACTCACCAAGCCAAAATGAACAGCTTTTTTATGTGTGGTGTTCCCAACAAAAAAATAATTTGAAAGACCGCAGGAACGTCAGAGTATATGTCTCATGTGAACTGTTATATATATTTGTACGTATTTAGAGGATCTAGATATACATTTTTCATTTGTTGTTGTTATATATTAATTATGTTGATGGTTCCCTCAATTTAACAATCAAAAGTGATCATCATCACCAGCATAGTCATCATTCTTGCTTTCATTGATTACCTCAGTGTTTTACATATCAAGAGTAATACAACATAAGAGTGACAACTAAATAGGTTCATACAAGATAGAAAGGAGTATTTATCCAGGAACAACTTGTTTTCGCTATGAAATATGTAATTATCTTGGAGAAAATGACCCATCGCGTTTAAATTGAGCTGAAACCAATAGGCAGTGTTCGTTTTGTCATGATCATCATTTTTATTGTTATTTATTAATAGTAGAGTGATTACCATTCGTGTTGTGTTGTTAGCATGTACTTTTAAGGTAAAATATCAACTCCATTTGATACATTTATCTCCAATTCTCTTTCTGTCAAGGCATATCTAATTAAGAATCAATTAGATCATAAAAGCCCTATATTTCTATCGGTGCAGTCTTTCCGAAAAAATGATTCGCGTTTTAAGCGGAGAGATTTTTTTTATCTCCAAAGTGATTCTTTTTAGTACGACAATAATACAGTTCGTATTAACTTTATCACGCGTTCGTGTATATGTACATACACAGGTTGTTGTGCTTCACTTTATCATGTTAATCCAACCCAGTAGTCTATATTCTATCCAAATAGCTTTACTATGATATAGTAATAGAAAAAGGGTGTTAAAGAAAACACAACTATTTTCTTACATCTTCTAATGATTTCCATGTACGCAAACATAATTTTTAACCGTTATTACAAACTTTAATTAAAACAGGTGCTTTGGGTGACTCCCACAGTGTTTAACACTAAAGATAACGCAAATCCCCTTTTTTCCTACTTTTGGTTATTCCTTTTCAGAATCCAATTCGTCGTTTCTGGATACTTTTGGCATGTTCATGATGGCAACTCCATTTTTTTTTAAAAAAGTAAAGTGAATAAATTACTTTATCTCTTTAGTATCCTCCCTTTTTTTGGTCATTAACAAGTGCGAGCGAATTAATGCATCGGATAAAAGATTTTATTTTATTTCTTATTTTCGAAAGTTGTACCTGAAATTTAATTTGGGCCAAATAACGCTTTTTATGCTGCGCTCCAATTTAGTTTCCCCATTATTTTTTTTTTTTTGATAGCATGCTTGTTGATGGTATCATTCACCCCTCCCCTTTTTTATTCCATCTCAACAAACAAACAAATTATCCAGTTATTTTTTATTTATTTATTTATTTATTATGACGCACCAAAAAATATCTGCGAAGAATTTTTCTTGAGTACAAATAGGATCGGCGTAGTACATTTCTAAAGTATTCAGCAAGCTTGAAAAAGACAGTCAAGGCATCTATTCTAAGTGCAACATGAGGGTAAGAATCTAAAATATATACATGTAAGACATATAATTAAAGAAATTATAATCAAAACAATTCATTTCTCTTGCTGCATAAGTTTTACACTGCGTCGCCGTAAGTTGTTTGATTCGCTGGTATGAAAAACAAAGCACAACAAAAACAAAAACTTTGTGTTTTTATTTACTCGTCTCATTATATTTATAAAAGATACAATCAACTAAAAGAAGTTGTCAATGGTAAACAAGTAGACATTCAAACATGATCTACTGTTTTCTCTTGAATGGTACATAGTAGCCTTCAAAATTTATAAGAAAAGCAACTCCTTTTGGTGTATTTCTTATAAAGGCGTAAGAAAGAGCCTTTTATTGTTGCACTTTGTCGGAAACTTCAGGGCACAAGGTATTCATGAACAAATTAAAAGTCATAGAGGCTCCGCGACGAGTATCTTGGAGCATATCTGCACACACCTCAAGCAAGCTGTTATGTCCAAGCCTGAATTAGAGATCGACTCGATTACCCTTTAAGCTATCATAGGTACTACTAGCGTAATACACAAAGACAGATCAGAGAGCTTGGCTCTGACCAAAATTTCTGTCACAAAGCCTCTCATTGAACCACGAGTACGGGCAGTTGTTCATGAGGATGCGTCCAAACTTGTAATAGATACTTGAAGTGAGAGTGAGTTTGATGAACTGCACTCTGCTTTACTTTGCTCCAAAAAAAAAATCAATCATATTAAGCACTAAAAAAAACTTGCAAAAATGTAAAGGCCTTGGAAGGCTTATAAATAGCATAGATATTCCCAAGTATTGATAGTGCCATTCGAATATACTTTAATAAAAAACCAATACTATGACGAGCTCATCGTTCATAGCCATATTATTCAGTATATGTAATAGATAAATCATATTATAACCATTTATAAATAATAATATTTACCATAATAATAAGGATGCAACATTAGTGAAGTGGCACTTGTATACACTGACAGACTTTTTTTTTCTAAATATGACATGACTTGCACCAGCGTTATATATTAATGCAAAACCTAGCTAACAGTCAAAAAACCGAATTGGCGATTTTAATTGGCTGAAATCACGCTTCAGAAAGTGTTGTTACCATAAAAGTCAACCAAAAAAAAAGAAACGATCAATCAAATTCTTTTTCTATCTCTTCAAAACTTAATTACTAAACCATTGTTTACAATCATGCCTCGCTTATACCACACTTACAGACCTCGCTCTCCTAGTCCTTTGCGCAATTGCATTGCTTCTCAGTCAAAGCCTTATGAACCCGATCTCGATGTACCCAAAGATCGCTCAAAGAAGAAACGCCCCGAGCGTGAAGCTCCCGAAGTTGAACTAAGAAAGATTGTCATGATTGAAGAATCATATCGTGTTGCTTTCAGCACTGCCAAAGCTTTTGTTTGCCAGCCTGCTAATTACAAAAGTCCATCCCCGAAATCGCCACAAGATCAAGCAATCACTAAATGATCTGCACCTGAATTAACACAACTGGAACTGGTAAAAGGCCGAAAACGCAACTTTAGAGAGACCAGAGAGGACGATGTTAAAAAGATTTGTGTTCCCGAAGAACCAAGACGTGCACGAAAGAGAGTATGTACGGACGCGGACTTCTACCTGAGGCCACTGCGTCCTTGTACATTCTTCCAGTAAAAACACAAAAAAAGTAGAAGAGAGAAAAAACAAGAAAAAAAGTAAAAAAGATAAAGAAAACACAAAAAAGAAAACGAAGTATAGATACCCACTAGGAGACAAACCATTAGAAATAGAGGTGTTTGCTAGAATTGCATAAAAATTGTAAATATGATTTAAAAGTTAATTTATTATGAAGCAGCAAATGAAACAACAACGACAAGGTAAGAGAAACGATATCTTTTAATATACAGCACACTTAAACTTATATTCTTCTTCTTCTTTATAAATATCATCAGCTTCCTTGCATTCGACATTTATGAAAGACATCATACGTGAATTTGATATGATGGATTGATTTAACAAAGCAGTGGATGTGGTTTATTTAAAATAGCGATTAGTAACAAAGTGGGTATATATAAGAGAAGAAGAAAAGAAGAGAGAGTGAGTTGTAAAATGAAATAATGAGATGTACAGAAGGAACAAAGTAAGTGTATATATATATTATATTTTATGAACGACGCTAATCTTTACTCTTTCCAGATTTAGATGTAAATAACATCTCCATGCCTCCCAAACAAGTTGGAGAAACTATATGACCTTCATTCGTATGGCGGTTATTTTCTGATTGTAAACAAGTACCAATGATTTCTTTGTCATTCTGCCACCTACTGTACACATACGCACCTCGCATTTCTTTGTTGATTTCACTTCTGTACCGAGTACTTTTGTCTGTTGATCCGCTGTTTATCACGTACTTGCAAACCGTGTTTCTTTCTAATCTTGGATCCAATGTCATCTTCATTATCAGAATCACCATAGAGATGGCCACTATCAGCGTCGTCGTCATGATGCTCTTGTTCAGGTTCTTCCATCTCTTCGTCAGACTCGCCCTCATCATTTGATCGTTCAAATCTCCTCTGTATCTGCACACAACATATAGTTAATATCGTGCTTGTATTCCCCACACACACTGTACAATGCAATGATATGCTATACTTACACCTTGTGGGTGCAAAAATTGGTATTCTTTAGATTCGGTATCAACCTGGAAGTCAGCATCAGTAAAAGAGATCAGCGAATCAACCGTCCTTGAGAAGCTTGCCCTTGTCGTCATTCTGCTTATCTTCATTCTTCTGCTTAGCCAATTGGCCAAAGGCAATTTATTCACGGCACAAATACGGGAGCCGCGCTACTTTTTGGCCCTGTCACGAAACTGTCGTTCCTTGAAATCATCATATGCAAATCGATATGCATTCAACCTTGTCCTCTCATATAATCTCAAATCGACAAAGAAACTATGCATTTATGCCTTGAGCACGTTGGTGCCCACAAGATGCTCCAAACCAAGAGCAGAGAGCTCCTTTCTGGTTACATTTGAGTGCCTTAAAATACATTTGAGTAAAAAAAATCAAAGGTACGATTGGGCTTCTGGAATTTGGACTTAATAAATAGTCTATTCCAAAGCCAGCGGCGTATGTGACTGAGAAAACCAAAAAGACAAAAAAGCTAAAGTCTATTTTTCCTCTCTTCTCTTCACTTTCAATAGCAAAATGTCCAACACAGACACAGCGGTAGATGATAATCCAGACACTTACCTTATTGAATCAAGTGTGCCAGATGTGAGGGCATTTGAGAAAAAAACACGGTAAAGAAAAAGAATGCTCTTGTTGATGGAGCCAACACCTCTCTTACAAATAAATGAACAATAGTGGCGACATTGAAACTCAAAAGAAGGAACTACGTGCTATGGTAGGGTAAGCTTACATACACTGAAGACAATAACAAGAGAAGCAAGTGTACTGACTTGTAAAAAGCGAGCAATATTTGGACTTGATATCAGCAGCCGACGCCATCATCACAATGAGCAAGAATGCTCAGGTCATTCAAAGCAATCTCAGTCGAATGCAAGAAGCGAGCGGCGTGGACAATATTAAACTAAAGACAAAGTCTGCCTTACAACAGCACGAAAAAGAAAGCTCCTCGGCTCAAGTGGACAATAAGCGCCGAAAGCTATACGTGGTTGCAGCATTGATTAAATCATTGGCTGATGTGCCAGAACAAGTAATGATGGAGATTTACGAGGAATGGAAAGGGATTATTGACTTGTGTTTGTGTGTTAGATTTGGCATGCTTTGGAGAATCATCGCTATCTCCACGCGAGTAGACTTTTTACATTGGCAAAGGCCGTGCATGATAATTTGGAGGATGAGTCTAATCAGTCCATCATTGATATTGAAACAGCTTTTCCGGTTGTGCAGAGACAGTGGGATGCAGTCAGCGTGTTTGGGCCACAAATCATACAACGATCCACCCATTATTTGCGTATCTCGGAGCAAAGTCCAGAGGTAGGATACCAACTTATCTGAAGAGTCAATTGCAAAGGGTATTTATATAATAAACATTTACAGCATATTGCAGAGCTAATGGTTGGTCTGATGCATTTGGATGACATGTCTTATAAAGACACTTTCGAAAAAATGCTCGAAATGAGAACCAACGTTGTTCACGAAATCATCCAGCACAATGCAAAAGCTTCAGAAACTCAAGTTCAGCGCACCACTCACCAATTACGCGAAATCATACTCATTATTAAACGCACCGTCACTCAGGCCTATGATGTATTTTATTCAAAAGATCAAAACCACAAGCAAACTCTGATTGAATCATTTGTTCAAAACTTTCAAAAAACGTTTTTGATCCCTTCCAAATCAAGTCATGGTAACGAAACACCCAGCCAACCAGCTATTACTCGCGTCTTTTCGCCCAGCTCTAATGTGCATTTGATTGTACGCTACTTGCCTGAAATCATTCAAAATTACGCTCCAGATTTCGATCCAGCGCCCGTTCTAAAACCAGAACAAATAGAAAAGATGATTCAGAATTGGCTGGAATCGATAAGAGATGCGCTACAGATTCACCTTCCCAATATATTTAAGCCTTTGGATACGGAATCTGGTCTGGTTAAGGTTCGCTCTCGTGTATGGGAACTATTGGATGAGGATGAAAACACAAAGGATATAAAGAACAACAAATGGCAGACAGCGACACAAAGTTTAGTCGGGGCTCGTTATTCGCTTTGGGATGTCATGCTTAGAGATGTATTCAACAATCATGCAAAGGAGATCATTAGCAAGAGCTTTGAGGCACTTTCTGTACAACCTAGCACCATTGTTTGGTCCTTAGTGACTGATAAAAACCAGAAATGCACCAAAAAGGATTTCTCTGTTACTGTCTGTGTCTGGCCTGGTATGAACACAACCAACTCGATTCTTCCCAGTTTATCTTCCTCCCAAGAGATTGAAAACTTTAAAAAATCGTTGCGTGAAACAAGCTATGATCGAACAGATTTACTTTCTAAATTACAAGAGTCGTTCGACTCTGTATTGTCAGCAAGTCGAAAGGACATGCAGGCTCATTTCTCAAATCATGAAGACGATCATTTCCATGCTGTCGAGTAAGTTTGTGATATATATGAAGAAAGATGAGTTAATTCTTATCTCAATTTTCTTCTCAGTGATACCAACATGATCAAGAACTATTTCCAGGATGCTTGCTACCAGGCAGTTCTGAAATATGTTGATGAATTGAAACTGTTATTTGCAAAAATAGACAGTTGGTCCGATAAACAAGCAGGTAAAACCGAGTAAAACTACAGTATAAAGAGTTTATAATAACATCAATACTTGCTGATACTTAGTGAATGACCTATCTATATTCTTTGGTCGCCTCGCAAAAAATATTGCATTGCTATCAAAGGAACTTCCAAAAGCACTTTTGCTGACAGACGAATCTACACCTGTTTTTGAATTGAGAAGTGGTGTCAATAAAGGTAGTAAAAGTGCTGAATTCAACCACTGTGTTATACTAACCCTTTGCTCCACAAAGATCCTAGATTAGATGAAATACAAAAGAAACTCACAGATACATATCATGAAGCACATGAATCATGGATTAACGAAATGTCGAATCAATTTGGAAAGAGTTTAAGAAATGCTTTATTGACGGCTAAATGGAATGATCAGTGCTCATCTGTTTTGGTCTGGGAAAGTAAGTTTATACCAAGGTTATAGATAAGGCCAATGCAATTAACCTTC
>VCJC01000255.1:5242-25400 GCA_024140195.1 Backusella luteola | reverse complement strand
TTTTTTTTTTTTTTTTTTTTTTTTTTTTTTTTTTTTGTGTTTTTTTTTTTTTTTTTTTTTTTTTAAATAGAGCATGTTTGGAGAAATGGAATACAACAAACCCTTTCTTATCACCTATTTGAATACATCGACATTTTCTTTTTACCTTATTCCTCTTCTGTTCAAATCAAGAAGAAAACAAAAAGCATTGGATGAGGCAAACGAATACACAAAGTAAATATTTATAATAATTGACATTAAGCACGCAATAACATCCTTCATTTCTTCTCTTTGGAAATAGACTGAATTCAAAGGATTTTGAGGTACATAAAAAGAAAAAAAAAGGCGACAAAAAAAAAAAAAGAACAAGAACGTTGATCCCTTATTTATTTATTTTTATTTTTTTATATGGTAGCCCACTAATTATACCACCGGTTCCACACATACCAATACCCCACTGGATGATAAACTATCTACAACAGAAACGATCAAACTCAGTTTAGCATTTTGTATTATATGGTTTCTTGCGAATTATACCACCAATGCTAGTTTAGCCTATACCAGTGTCGGTAGCAGCACCATCTTGGCATCCATGTCAGGTATGAAAGAAATATTATAAATCCCCGAATATTTTTTTTTGAAAAAAAAGAAAGCAAAACTAATATATATCATAGGCCTCTTCACATTGGGTATCGGAGCGATATTTAAAGTTGAAAAATTAAATCTGCTAAAGATCACTGCGGTCTTTATTAGGTAATTTACATCTGTTTTATTATTCATTTAGGTTACTTACGAGATTTTCCCTCCATTAGTTTAATAGGTGTATCATTGGTATCCTATTCTGATCAGCTGAATAGTCCATTAGAGTCATCTGCACCTCTTATAGGCGACCTCCTCGCACTGTTGGGAGCCATCTTTTATGGCTGCTATACCACAATGCTCAAACTCAAGATTGGAAATGAGGAGCGCATTGATATGTCATTGTTTTTTGGCTTTGTTGGAGCCTTCAATGTTCTTTTACTATGGCCCATTATACCTCTCTTGCATCATCTTGGTTTGGAGACGTTTGAAATTCCTGCAAATGCAACGTTATGGATAGTCATTGTATTGAATGCATTTATTGGTACATTCTTGTAAGTAATAAGTGGGACCTTAAATTATCCACAAATCTTAAATTTTCTGTGTGTAGATCCGATTACTTGTGGTTATTGGCGATGCTTATGACTTCACCACTCGTTGTGACACTTGGTATATCTCTGACGGTAAGGGGGACTTTGATAGCGTTATACATGATTTACTTAAGACTGACCATGTACTCTCTCATATAGATACCTTTGGCATTAATTGGTGATATTGCCTTTAAACACATCATTCCTACTTTTAGATACAGCATTGGCGCTCTTTTAGTGATTCTCGGCTTTTTAGCAGTGAATTCAAATGCTTTGAAAGAAGCCAAAAACCAACAAATCATAGAAAGAACGCAGCAACAATAATCACACACACGCTTATTATTATTATTATCCTTATTATTATTATTTTGTAAATAGTTCATAATTAATACAATTAACCCTCTGTTTTTTTTCCCTCTATTTATTTCTCTTTGGCATGCTACTATTGTAATATTGATTGTAATCTAGTCTAACCACTAAGCAAAGAAATTGTACAGTTTCAGACGCAGAATAGAAGTTCAATGCGTCAATCAGTAATTTCATATGATATAAAAAGGTTTCTTCCATCTTTGCAAGAGCCTTTAATGTGGTCTCAAATCGTGAAATGATTGAATCACCAAGTCCTGCTTTAGGTAAACCAAATTGATCTGGAGCCATTTCTTGCTCTACTTGTAAAAGGAGAGAGGTGAACTTTTCAGCATGGGCGGCAAAAGAGTGACAAGAGAGCATTAATTTGTTAAATATCTATTACAGAATCGCTTAGTGATGAAAAGAAATATTAAGACTGGTCTTTTTATTTTACCCTTAAAAGTTTAGCGTTTGTAAGCATGCATTCCTTCAAACATGTATCCAAGAAATCCGAATGGCATTGTAACACTTGGTCCACGGTGGACACTTTACCGAGATTAGATTCAAGTAGACGCCAATTAGGCTCCAATACTTCGATTGTGACATAATAGGCAAATTGCTGCACAAATGAAAGCATACGGTCTCGAAGTGAAAATATTCTGAACTTCCAATTCTCCAATTCAGGATCATACGATCTTGTTTTCCAAATAATTCTCTTTTGATCCATCCAGGTACCACATAGTAGTTCTTCCATGTGTTTTAAGTTGAGTAGAAAACGGAATAAGAGCTGGTATTTTGTCAATGCCTTGCGCGATATGACAAGAGAGAGTGGAAAAGTGACGGTATAATCTAGTACAAGTGCATCGTATCCAGATAAGACTTGATTTGTTGTTGTCGAGCTAACCGACAAGAAACTAGATGAAAGACTTTGACTTCTTTCAAACATGGAATCGCCTGTTCGTGCACTCGCGTCGATGCCCTCCACATTGATGATGCGTAGTAATTGGTCGATGAGTCTCACATGACCCATTGACACCTTGACATCTTCCTTGAATGGATCATAGGCAGCTACTGAAGAGGGGTTGCGCAGGACAAGGTCCATGAGTGATTGTAGACGGGTATGAGGTATTCCAGATGCTGGTTGCTTTAGCTCGTCTTTGGCGAGATCAAGAAATGATGTGAGGAAATCGGATTGATCCAAGAAAAAGTAGTGCTTCAATGATCTAGTTTGATAAATAGTGTCGGTAAATAAAGGCGGGAACAAACATCAATTTGTATAATATAACCTACCGTAAACGACTCATTAACTGTTGGTCCTTGATGAGTAGATTCAGAAGAGTATGATTTGCGTACTTGTAAGTGACCTCAAGACTCTTTACAAAGCTATTTCCATCCACTGCAGTCCACACCTCATTACGTGCAGGAATAAAGCTTGGTTCCTGTCGAATCGGATGACTATTGGCCGATTCGTTGTTTTGCTCCAAATTTTCATTTTGCATCTCCTCTGGTTTAGCAATATTGACACCACATTCACGCACAACATTTAAATATTTTCCAGCCACCAAGATTTGATCCTTCATTGGTTCGAGAAAACTGGGCACAAAGCCCTCTCGAATCGTATAACGCATCTCCCAATAGGCATCATTGAAATCCTCTTTTAGATTCTCCTTTTTTACGTTCTTCTTCTCCAAAATCATGAATTCGTTGTAAGGATCCCTTATTTCGCCGTGGTAAATCCAATAATTTAAGATGTTGTAATAAGGCACGGATGCTTTTGAAAGTAGAAATGTGTAAATCTTTTTACAATTGGGATCTCTAACAAGTAAGACATTAGTTTATTGCTATGACAATAATGAATAGTAATGTATTTACCCACTTAGACCAATCAATCTATCACTCAATATGTTCAACACTGCACCGCCCTTTTGATTGTCAGGAACCTGTTCCTCGCTTGTATCCTCCTTTTTGAGTCCCTCCAACACTGCTTCAAAGTCATCCTCATCATCCGACACCACTTTTTTTACTGACCGAATACACGTTGCCAATTGATGCAATATTTTCAAATTACGCAGCGTGTCTTGTGCATAGAACCACAGCTTCTGCAATGTAAATCCAGACGATGTTTGAAATTCGTGTTCCAACTGCGCAATAAAGGTGAGATATTTTTCAGTAAATACGCGGATCGCCGAACAGAGCGCGTGGTTGACTGTGCCGTAAGGGAAGCGTGAAAAGCGCTCGATGAATGCATCAATCGATAGATAATAGGTGGCGATGGGAAGTATTTGCTCCACAAGGTGCCTTAGGCTTGGGTCTATGCAAGTTTAGTGTGAATTAACATGTATAGTAACATGATGTTGCTTTACAATATACGCTACCTAGTGTGCTATCAATAGAGTATTTCATACTGCCCCAATCATCTTGTGGCTCCACGCTAAACTGTACATCTTCCATTGGATCGTCATTTTCTTCTAAACTTTTTGGAAAGTTAATCTTTATATAAGCGCCGTCAATGCCCTGTTTTTGTTGTCATTAGTACTTTTTGTTGCCATTGTTGTTATATTTACAAAAATGTTACCATCAACACAAACAAGAGATCTTCAATAATGGCATACTCTTGAATTTCAATGCTGAATGAGCTGATTGGATCTTCTGTTGATTCAAAAGGCTGTGGTGATTCAAGAACAGCAGACGAGGCAGGGCTATTAAACAAAGAAGGTTCCTGTTCCGTGTATTTTGTATTCAAGCTTGGTTTGGAACCCTGTCGAATGCCTGCCAAGTTTTTTGTAATCTAAAAACAGGTTTAAAGAGAGAGAAAAAGAATAAAGCGGGCGATCTCTTACTGAGCTTAACTGTCTTTCTGATAATAATATGCTGGTTCGCTTTGCACTTGAAGCACTTGCTGCAGTGGCAGAACGAAGTGGTTCTCTTCTTTCAGAACGAAAAGGTGAGCGTGGTGGTGACTGAGTAGAGCGCGACATGAGCAAACAAACAAACAAAAGAAAAAATAAGGAGAGAAAGAGAACAATAAAACCCACATAAATATTTATTATTAAAAAAAAAATGCTAAAGTGACTTTGTGTTGACTTTACAGAATTGACCTCTTATTTGACAACAAGACTTCCATTATCAAGGTATTTCAGATTCATGATGGACACATGGTGTACTCTTATTCTTGGGTTGAAGTTTTGACTGTCCCTTTTAAAATCGCAATTTAAACTTTTGGGTGCATTGCCAAATATACACAAATATAAAAATTCCCAACCTTAGCAGATGACGAGATCTAAAATACTTGTATATTTTCAGTGCGCAAAGGTCAGCTTATGGTGAATGGACTTGCTGTGACCGTCACTTTATTCAGATACTAAGCATATGATGTGTTACTGAGGGCATTGGCTTGATTGGAAGATCATTGGCAATTCAATGAAAAGAACAACATGATGATGATGATAATAATAATACAATAATTGACTATAGAGGACAAGTTATACATGTTCTTTCCATGAACGTTGTATTAACAGACTTATATTTAAGGATTCAAATATTAACAAAAAGTGCTGTATTGGGGTTATTCTACTTTATAAAAACAGCACACTCTACTTTATACATGTGTATACTCATGCAATGTCACCAAAACTGTTTATTATCATTAGATGATCCAGATATCAGTACTGATATCATATCGTTCTACGAAATGGGGTTTCCTGACGTCTTTAATTGCCATTTTTGAATTCTCAAGTAGTAAATGATCATAAGCTTAGCTCTTTGTTTTTTGTGCTTTGATTTGAATCGTTTTCATGTTGTCTTCATTAAATATTCTGTTAATATACAATGCTAGTACTATATTGCTCTGCTTCAACTCTTTTTATGTTCGTTTCCTTTATGCTCCTCCTTCATGAAATGCTATTGACTTGAGGTCAGGCTATCACATGACAAATCACGTGTTCAATCATCGCACTATAAATAAGGATTTCCCAAATTTATCACACCTTTTTTTTTAATTTATTTATTCTTTTCTCATCTCTCACTTGTTGTTTTTAAAAGAATAAGCAAACATCTCGATTTAATCATGTCAACAAAAGCAGCACAAACAACAGGAAAAACTTACCAATTTAAACTTGTTTTACTAGGTAAACTAAAAGCAAGAAAAGAAAAGAGAGATGACGAAATGAACCAAAAGTTAAACCATTTTCTTTTTTACTCTAGGTGAGTCCGCTGTTGGTAAGTCAAGGTAAAGAGATATTCAGCGAAAAGGAATAGAATAAATGCATGATTTTCTAACTTGTTTATAGTCTGGTGATGCGCTTTGTAAAGGATCACTTTGATGAATACAGAGAAAGCACCATTGGAGGTAATAACAAGATGCATAAGAGTCATATGAATGTGTGTGTACTAAAGCAATAAAGTGTAGCCGCATTCCTAGCACAGACAATCACACTCGATGACAATACAGTAAAGTTTGAAATCTGGGATACAGCTGGACAGGAAAGATACAAGGTAAAAAACAAATCATCTTGTTTGCTATATGACGACTGATTCCTGTTTAGAGTTTGGCGCCAATGTATTATCGTAATGCAAACTGTGCAGTTGTTGTTTATGATATCACACAGACTGTAAGCGAAACTGTTTGTGCTGTTTGACAATATGCTGAATATAGAATATAGTCTTCTTTAGATAAAGCAAAGGCTTGGGTAAGCGAATTACAACGCCAAGCAGATCCAAATATCGTTATTGCATTAGCAGGTAATAAGTCTGATCTCGAAGCAAGAAGAGCCATTCCAACACAGGTAAGATATCTACAAGTGGCTCTATGTGCATGTTGTAACAGAATGAATGATAGACTGCAAAAGAATATGCAGATGAAGCTGGCTTATTGTTTTTTGAAACCTCTGCAAAGACTGCCGAGAATGTGACCGAGCTTTTCACTTGTATCGCTAAGCGTATGCCACTTGATCAGCTTGCTGACAGCTCTCGTGGAAGAAGAGGTCTGAACCAAGGTGTCAACTTGGAAACAGCCAACAATTCTAATGGTCCAAATAATAACTGTGCCTGTAAGTGTATTTTATGTATTGTATCGAGTTGTTTTACTAATATTCTATTTTTTTTTTCTTTTTATTAGGTTAATGTGTATTTGAATAGTATAACACTCTCTTTTTATATAATAAACTTTTTAATTTATATTACCTTTTTTTCTTTTTCTGATCGGTTATTAAAGGCATTATTTTTTATTATTGATTGTGGAAATGAAGCATTTCATTATTAAGAAAATGCAATTCAAGCAAAATGCGATTGGTAATATGTCTACTTTTAGAAAGAAAAACAATGCAATGCGGAGTTGGTAACACTTCCAAACTCATACTATCTGTTGGCACGAATAGAAAGGATAGAACTCGGGACAAGAGGGCTTCCGCTATTGTTGTTAAATCGTAGAATATATATATCCATTCATACTATACTTTTATATAAATATATAAAGAACGAGAGGCATAATCATCATCATCATCATCATCATCATTATTATTATTATGTAAATAAAGGTTCAACATAGTTTAATATAGTCCACAGGTGACGATAATACTGATAATCACTTGAACCATATTTTAAGATAACAGCATATAGAACGCGTACTTTTATATGTATGTACAAAAGTAAAGGGGTATCAGCTTGTTGTGTAGAGATAAAGAAGAGATGAAAAAATGATAGTATATATCAAAAAAGAGAAAAGAAAGTTATTGCCAATTAAATTTAATTATCACCCCGTCTATCTAGATATCATTTGCGCTATATTTAATAAATATCGCAAGTAGGTATATCAGGAACTGCTAATTTAGAAATAATAGAAAGCCGGAAAAAAGCATTGAAAGAAGGTTAATGGCTTTACCGCCAACGACCATGAACCGGATTCTGTTGGATGAACATTTAACTACAGCACGCTACTTCATACGTCAAATATGTCAGAAAAAGAGTTTCTAAAAAAAGACATGTTTTAAAAAAGGATAAAAATGTTATAAGTTTTTTTTTTTTTTAATTAAAATTCGATGGATATAATTATAATACAGATAATGATTTGTTAAAATAAATTACAGATTGAATAGAGTCATTTGGAGTCATGACAGATGGACATCAGTCAAAAGTTTTTACACATATAGCTTGGAGGTGAACCCTCCGCAGTGTAAGCCGGGAGTTGTTCTTCCTGAGGTAGCGCCTTTACAAATTTAGGTTTGGTAAGGAGCGTGCTATCAGCGGTGACTTGTGGATCTCGATAGTAGGAGATGGAACAAGGCACTCGCACACCATGTGGGAGCGAGCCTACACAGAGGGGCACACAAAAGAGCTGCTTTTTGGTCGAGATGAGACTTTGCTTGACCTTGTAAGTGACAACAAGTTGGTACTCCAATGTTATAAATCTTGAAAAGGAAAGGGACGTCGTCATACCCAGAAAGCTAAAACTTTTGGAACTGAGCTGGGTTTTGTGTCGATTGTGTGGAAGGTTTAATACAACATCATGGTGTCCGTTGGTTGACACAAGATTTCCTGAATGGCACATCACCATCGAGTCCTTTCGACGTCGAGTTCCATATCTCACCTGTATATTTCGTACAATGGTTGCTTCCAGACCACTCAGTGTGTGGTTTTCGGATTTAATATCAAGATGAAATTGAAACTGAGAGGCGTCTAAAAGATGAATACCGCAACCAGATGGTAACGTCAAGGTGGCCTTTAGATCTGGAGATACGGTGGCTGTTTCATAATACGGCTGGGGTGTCAAAAGCTCGTTTGTCATAACATAGGGCTCATAGCGTATGTACAGGGAGGGTGTGATGAATGGCCGATAGCCCGGTCTTTCAATCGTGGCGACAAGTTCAAATTCACATGATGCAAGGTCGTGACTAAATGAAGGTGGATAGTTGACCATTGGTAGTTCGCACATGAATGGTATCCGATGATCTCCAGACTCAATGACAGGCCATCTGTTGGTGGCTTCCGTTGTTTGTTTTCCCCATAAGAATGTTCTAATGGCAAAAAGGCGCTCTCCTTTCTTCTTGTATACATTGCTATTACCATCATTGTGGATGTGCTCTGTTTTTTGTAAAAAAGAAAAAAAAGAAAAAGTGTCAATCGAAAGTGTATTTGCCATTGTTATAACGTGTCTTACCTGCTGCTTTGAATACCAATTTTATATATTGCGCTACCAACGGAGATTCCAATGATAAGTGAACAAAACCTTCTATGATTGATCCAGGATGACAAGTATCAGATAAAGGGTTATTGTCACAGCTGGTTAGCTTTATGGAGAAGTGGGTTGGTGCTTTCTGATAGTGGCGGTTTGTACATTTCACATAGCGGCATGTTGTTTCTTCTGGTTGTGCTGTTGGAAATGCATTTTGCCAGCATAATATTTGTTGGCCTTCTTGGTATACTTGTTCGTACTGTGAATTGGTCATAAGAGAAAGGTATATCAATTGAAAAAAAAAATGAAGAAGAGGTAGAAGAAGAAGATATTTTTTTTAATTAGAGTCCATCGTTCTATATAATTACAGTCTATGACTCGTACTTTGAAACTCTAATTTGTAATCAAATCTATACACCATTGATGGAATTGATCATCTGGTGAAACGTTTATCGATTTTGCCTTTGGCAATTTGACTGACACTAATTGAAGCACCGACAGGAATACCAGTCTTGCTCACTTTTTTTTCTTTTGTCCTTTAAAATGTGTCACCTTACAGAATTCACCAATGCGTTTGCAGAATACATAAAATAAAAAAAAGGTCTTAAACATAGGTTTCCCCATGGAGAACTTTATAAAATATTAGGTTTACTATATTTGTTTTATTGTTTTTAGTGAAATTTTTTTGATCTTGTTCTTTTTTTCCCCACACAAAGTCATATCTGATCTACATTGAGTCATTGCCTAATGTAACACATTGACTCTAAAACTGGATGTCAAATGGTCATTGCCATTGCTGCGGATCAGACGGATTCTCACTTTTGAGAAAAATAAACGTTGCTGATTTATAATCTTTCTGTTTTTACATTTCAACTAATACATTACACGTTATATGATGTATTGTCTTCTTCAAGAAAATGAGAACAAATTTCAAATTAATGAGAAAATATTTTCAAATTGTTGAGAAACATTTTCAAATTATTGAGAATAATTATTGAGAATAATTATTGAGAAAAAGTTGATGAGAAAAAAAAGGGGGGGTTAAGAGAAGTGAAGAGATTGGTATTAACCCAAGGCATGATACTAAAATAATGGAATATAGTATGTCTGGCTCGCCAGACATAGTATTCATTATTCTCGCTTTTATGATTTCAATAGTTGTACCATAAAATATCTACCTTTGTCCTATTGATGCGTTACTCGATTACTTTTTATCATGCTATCCCTCATTGGTGTGTAATATACGTTGCTACAGGACTACCTATCTCTTTATTTGCTCAATGCCTGAAATATACTCTTTATACATGATATATTTCTCTTTTCTCAATTATTTTCTCATCAATTTGTAATTTTTTCTCATTTTCTTGAAAAAAACAGTATTCATAGTTATTTTAATTGTAAAACAAACAAATAAAACAAAAAAAGAAAGAGATGGATGAAGTAATTGTACCTATTTTTCTTTTCGATAAAAAAAAGCTTCTGATGATAATAGCAATTGATTCTGATTCACAATAGTTTTAATATAGCCATAAACAAGCAAAACCACTTTTTGTTTGTTTGTTTGTCATGATGACTCTGAACCAAGTTTACCTGAGTATGAACTTTTCTCTCTCTGCTCCTGCCATCATCGATATGACACAATAGCCTTTATTTTAGAGCAATAAAAAACAAAACAAAAAAAAACACGGGCACAAACATCCTTTATATCTAAAAACAAAAAACATATTCTAAACCTCCGATGCATCATATGTTGGAAGTACTTTGAAAGGATGGGGAATAAGTGCGCTTGAGATATCGCCCCACCATTTGTCTGTACATTGCTTGTACCATTCAACTAGAGCATTTGTTAGTTAATAATAATAAAAGATGGCTTATCTTGAAACCTTACTTGTTTTTAATAAGCCTTGATCAAATTCGATCTGAGGTCGCCATCCCAACCTCTCCAACTTGCTGCAATCAATTGCATAGCGAGTATCATTGAATGCACGATCTCTTACATACTCAATATGATCATTTACTTCCGATTCCTTATAACCAAACAACAGAATCAACTGCTTTGCCATCTCAAAATTCGAAATCTCCCGTGATGAGCCAATGTTGTACGTTTCTCCTACGCTTCCTCGATGGAAAATGATGTCGATTGCGTTGACAACATCTGCGGCATACAAATACTTTCTCGAGTTGTGCCCGTCGCCATGGATATACAACTTCTTTCCCCGAAGCAAACTACAAATGAATTTGGATGTGATTTTCTCTGGGAATTGATAAGGCCCATACACATTGTTGGAGCGGGTGATCATAACCGGCAATCCAAATGACATGTGATATGCTTTGACAAGACATTCGGCCGCTGCCTTTGTAGCGGAATATGGATTTGTTGGCGATAAGATGGTATCTTCTGCACAATCAGGCTAAGTTTGCATGAATAACGCAGAAAACATAAAGTAGCCCTTCCCCCCCCCTTGTTTTCATTTTCCAATCACAAACTTACACCGTTGATTACTTCACCGTACACTTCGTCCGTACTGACATGGATGAATCGACTTAGCTTCACCGTCTTTGCTGCTTCCAATAAGACGTGTGTACCCATCACGTTGTTTCTATAAAAATAAACCAAGTCAATACACGAGTACAACAAGTAGAAGCATGCCGCTTACTTTGTAAATTCAAACGAATCACCAAATGAATTATCAACATGAGTTTGTGCTGCCAAATGGAATATAACATCAATCTTCTTTTCCTTCAAGAAGAAGGAAATGAAATCTACAGATGTAATATCGCCCTATTTAATAATTATTATTTAATAAATTAAATGTAATTAATAATACTAACTCTAATAAAGGAATAGTTGGGGAAATCCTTAATAGCTTCAAGATTATGGAGTGATCCGCAATAGTCTAGCTTATCAATCACATAAATATGATACTCTGGGTAAAGCGCAACTAGTTTTCGAACCAAAAAAGATCCACTAAAAAAGAAGTTAATGTTTGTCATCAGCATCATCATCTCTTAATGTCTTGCATATACTTTACATGAAACCAGCACCGCCGGTAACCAAGATGTTCTTCACATTAGAGAGATCAGAGGGAATGTCAGCTATTTTTTGTCCAATATCCACTCTATCAAACTCGGAGAGTCCGTTGACAAGCTCCTTGTGTCTCAACAGCTCCGTTTCGGTTAAATTCAATGAAGGTGACATTGCGTTATTGAAAAAAAAAACACAATGAAAGAAAGTAAAACAAAAGGAAAGAAAAAAGAGAGAAAAAAAAAAAAGTAAAAATAGAAAGGTTTTATTTATATTTTGAACCCGTTGTACCAAATTAAGTTTTAAACCAAAAAGGAAGCCGGGATACTCTTTGCAATTGCAGAATAATCATGCATGAAACCTTTATTTCCAAGCCAAAATACAACCCAGTCAGTATTCTTTAAACGGAAATAGCCATCGGATCGCTCAAAATACCTGTTTTTTAATTAGTAAACACATTAAACAAAACAAAAAAAAAGAAAAACTCACCATTTGTTGACACCATTCAACATTTTGCTTCTCCACATAAACTCGGGATGGTGAACGCACAAGCGCTCCCATAGAATATCACTCAACCCGATGCCCTGACTCTTTGGTGCAATCGCAAACTTATCAAGATAAACATGGTTCTTGAAAGTGGTAGAGACATGTTCATTTGTACAAATGACAGCTCCTTCGTAATCGCCTGCAATAATGACAGTTTCCATGATGCTGTCGAGTCTCTTGTAGTAGTTTTGGACATCCAATCGCTTTTGGAAGCTGTTCTCCAGCAGCTCAGTCAGTCGATCCAAATCAACGTCCGCTAAGCAGTGATAGTCCTTGAGCTTGGTGCCCTTTCTAAGCACGGTTGTCTTTGTCTGGTTGACTCGGCTAGGCAATGACGACGAACAAAGCGGCTTGTCCGTTATCAAGTTGGTGATGAGCGTGGATGGTAGAGAAGATGCAGGCACGATAACAGCCGATGATGTAATGGGTAAAAGTGAAAGTGACTTTTGAATCATGTTTAAATCTTCCAAATTGCCCCAGTTGGACAGTTCATCCTTGATACCTTGGAATTCTTCCTGTAGGTTGATTAAACTATGGGTCGAGCCAGGAAGTTGGTGGTTGGGTATCCCACCCTCCTTATTGATGACAATCATTTTGGCGGGTATTAAAACTGGGTTCCCCTGATCAATGAGGCCTTTCAATATCATGACCGTGGTGTTGTTGGCCTGAATGGGGTGGTAGACACCTCCGGTATCCATCGAGATGGGTGCAATGACGGGAATCTGATTGTTATTCAAAGTAGACTGAATAAGATTCAAGTTGATATGGATAGGCTTGGTCACCGACAATTTCTCCAGTGCATTTCCTCCATAAATTAATTTTGCTCTTCCGCCTGCATTTTCAATAGCGTCGACCAAGAGATTGCTTTCGTTCAACATGTTCTTGATAACACTAGCAGGATTGTCGTTAGGGGCGCTCTTATTATCGGTGACAACGATGGAGGTGAGCCCGAGCTTTTGCAAGTTATAAATGGTTTTTCCGATGGAGGCCCAGTTTTCCTTGTCAAAGGCACCTACCACTTTGACAAGGGCGAGTTGGTTAAAAGAGCCTTGAGGGAGATGCTCAGTTTGAAGATGAAAGGATGAAGAATTATTTACAGTTGATTTGGTTCCAAAATTCTTTAAATAATGCTGTACTTCTCGTTTGCTGGGTGTAGCGTTCATGAGGTGAAGGAGTAGTTCCTTTTATAGATAGAAACACGGTTGACTTTAGAAGTGTTCTATTAATAAAATAAGCCACACACACACACTTACTCGAACTTCTTGATTATGATGAATCTATAGATAATATTAAGAACGAATTTGTGTCAAGTACTTTTATCGTTTTGATTTACCATAGATGATGAATAGTGTCTATTTACAATGCTGGGTATCGTATGCTTGATGATATTATTTAGTATCCTATTATTATGGATTTTCATCTTTCCTAAAAAAAAATAGAGAGCAAAAGTTGGGAAGAGAACAAGCAAGTTTTTTATTATTATTATTATTTATTACAAGAAAAAAAGTTGTACAAAAATAATCAATCTGATAACGATTGGCTTTCATTCTCAGTGATAAAAAAGCGGGATTTTCAAGTAAAAAGTATAATAAACCCAAGCTTTGGGATTGAAAGCGCATTATTGTTTATTTCCACTTTGATCGAATCATCAATTTGAAAAAGAAACTCAAAGTCAACGTGAGATATTTTGAGAGAAATATCATCAATATTTATTAAATCAAACAAATACAAAAACGTTTAAAGTGTTCCAGGCACAGGTGGCTTATTGCACTAATATTGAGCAAAAACTCCGTTCTGTTTATTATTAATGTTTTTTCTTGATATTAATAAAACATGTCCAGTACATTCGAGCGCTCATTAAGGACATGTTTGGAAGACTTACCCAAAGGTCATAAACTTAACGTTTATAATATCAAGACCAACCTTATAAAAGGCTCTGCTCCATTATTTAAAAATGAGATCAGTGACACGCCATATAGACATCGTCTGATTTTGATCGAATCGGAAACTGTTGGTTTTGTTTGCGGTCTCGAATCCTATGAATATCAGGTTCAAGACTCGCTCATAGTTTATATATCAAAGGTAGATACCTCGGGCGGCCTACCCAATGGTTTGACCAGTCGTCTGGTGCGCTCCTATGTCTCTAGCCTGAAGCAGCCTTGTACAGTCCATGTGTTCGCTAGAGCACAACCTCAATATCTGTTTGCTGAATCTTCAAAAAATACCGAAAAGAAGGCATTGGATGATCGCGGACTAGTAAGCTGGTGGTTGCATACTCTAAACAAGGTACCTCAAAAAGACATTAAGGCATGGTGGTACGTTCCAGGCATAGATGATGAGCAATCTGCTTTAATCGAAGTTGGTGCACGCAAGAGAGAGTGGAAAAGCGCGGATAATATTGAATGGAAGTATGGAAGCTCTTATGCAGACGATGCGCTCGCAAGCCAAGTTATTCCTAGATTTGAAGATGACGCCAAAGCACGCCTATTAAAAGATCATCCTGGCGCAGCATTAAAAGTATCCGAATTCTGGGGATTGCTTTCCATCAGTGAGGAATGCGGTTCTGGTAAATTGGCTGGGTTTTTCGAATTAAAGTTGAATCAGGCGACACAACAAGAGCAACAACAAGAGGAAGAGAAGAGTGTAAAAAACTCCAATTTCACATTATTTTGGAATGATTTCATGTCACTTGACTTTAGTGATCGAGCTTCCATCCTGAAATCCAGCGAAAAGGCATTGCAAGATATCAAGAGCATTTTCCCAGAAATGAAGCCATTGCAGATAGAAACAAAAAAGGAACAAACCAACGTGGTCGGCAGCAATGATGACAATAAAAGACAGGCAGTCAATACTCTTTCAGCTAGTTTTATTAAACGCAGAAAAAAATAAAATAAAGGAGTGTATAGAGGGGGAGGGACATCATAGATTCTCTGGAATGAGGAATGTTGACAGCGACATACCACAAACAAAACTTTTTTAATTTTATAATGATAACAGTTAGCGTTGTAAAGTATTTTTATTAAATATAATTGATACATTGGCGCTTTATCTCTCTTTTCTTTTAAAATTTACTTTTTATTCCATCATGACTACTCAAAAAGTAACACAGTCAATTCAAAATCCTACATCACATCAGTCAAAGAACAAGAAAAGGAAAAATAGAAGAAAAAACAAAAAATCAGCTGCAAATGGTTTAGCTGCACCTATTGTGAACTCAGTTGAGCCCAATGTTACATCGCATGCGGATGATCTGTCTCCACAGAAAACGGATGACCATCTTCCAATAGATAAGGAATCCGTTTCTCTACCCGCCGTGGACCTTCCGGTTACAAGCTCATTTTTAAACGAAATAAGCACTGAATTGGATGTTGCATTTGGATCCAATAGCCTTATAGATGAAATAAACCAAGCCAACACATTTAAGCCGTCTAATGGTAGTGAAGCAGCAGAAACAGCTGATGTTCCTGAGAAAGGAGAAGAATCCGAACAAGGTATTACAACAGACGAAGAATCTATCAAACCCAATATGGTTATTCAAACCGAGCCTGTTACCATGGAAACGCCCATCGATGATGAACAAGAATCAATTGACACGTTACAGCATTCGACGCCCTCTGAGCATCTCAACCAACAACCTGCTAATGACGTAGAAAGTGAGTCAGAATTGGAATCACTGCCTCAAGAGGTACAAAAAGACACTCTTATATTGGATAAGGAATCAACTACCATGATTCCAAACGATAAAGAGGAGAATGAAGAATCTACAATGGCACCAGTATCCCATATGTCTTCTGATGAAGAAGAGGAGGTGCCAAAAGAGGAAAAGGAACAGCTACCAAAGAATGATCCCAATGTTATATCACCAGCTGAAGAGTCATTCTCTGAAGAACAGATGGACAAAAATGGCGATGGATTATCTGATGAATCTAAAAATAAATCATCTGGATTCCCACTACATGCAAATTCAAATGATCCATCTTCATCCCCAATAGTGGAAGCAGAAGTTTTATCTGATAACGTCTCATCCGCCATCAATTCAGTCATTGCATCAAGAAGTATAGATACAGAATCCATCGTCCAGAAAGTGGTACATGATATAGAGCAATCAGGAAAGTACGAGGTTGAGCCAAGAGGTGTAAAGGATGATCTTATGCAAGATATATCAGGTAGTCGCACTGTTGTCTCGAGTAACGTGTACAAAAATGAACCATCCATTGAAGTTGGTGGTATTATGGAAGGGACTGTGCAGTGCCCAGAACCTGCAGTAGGTAGTACTGGACAACGAATGCCATCATCGATGAGGACACCAGATATTCAAAAGATAATACCAACAGAACAACCCCAACGCAAGTCAACATTTGCTGCTGCCTTTAGAAGAAGAAATTGTATCATTCTATAAGGAGCTTCCTCTCACATCATTCATAATAATTTATACTTTTTCATTTTCATAAATGTATAAATTGATTTAATTTAAAAATAAACAACTACATTTTTTTAACTCTTTTATGGTTTAAAGAAATAGACTAACAAAATTTATAAGTTTCTTTTTATTCTTGATCAGCTGGCTCTATATTTTTAAAAAAAAGTGTGTGACAAAGCGCTCAGCCTTCGAAAACGCCTGAACCAACTTATTAACCCAAATAAAGAAATACGGTTTTTATTCTTGAGTGACATTGATTCCGCCGATGCATGTATAAATATCACGAAGATATTCAGGGGTGACAATTCCCATCTTTTTTTTTATTTAATTTTTTTTTAAAACAAAAACACAATGCAAAGATTCTTAGAAGACCCTTTCGACTCCAAATTAATAACGGTTTGTTACAATTAGCTACATGATATTTAGACCAATGTCTAATTATTATTTCTTTTTTATTCAACTAGTGTACTAAACCCAAGCCCAAGAAAGACGAAGCTGATGGCAAAGATGGAGGAGCTGGAGCTGGAGGAGCTGGAGCAATGCCCAATGCTACAGTCTCAAATATTTTCTTTGGTGGACCAGCAGTATATAGCGCCCCACCTGGTTTTTGCCAATTCGTAAATGGGTATCCTCAAATGCCTTACCCACCAATGATAGCGGTTCCTCAACCAGTCCCTGAAAACCCAAAGAAAGAAGGCCCCCCTCCACATGTATGTATTGCCTGCACTGCAGAAAACAAGTGTAAAAAATGCCTAAAAAAAGAAGAAGAATCAAAAAACTATGTCATTAAGCAATCGTTTTCAAATCCAAGAGGAAGTTACAGACCGAGTATTTTCAGTAATAAAGTTATTCGTTCTGGTTAGCTTTTTTTGATTTGTTTTCTTTTGTGGTGACGAAAAAAAAACACTCGTGTTTTTCTCATAGTTCAATATTTTGATATTTGTCAATCATGTACTGTTTGTTTTGCTTAAATTTACGATTTGAAACCTTGTACACTTCATTTCTCTATATTTAATTATTATTATTATTATTATTATTGTGTCTGAAAAAAAAGGCTACATCTTACAATAATAAAGAATGCAATCCATCTTTATTATCTCTAAATGATATATGGTTATTCGTATATATGAATTAAATATATATATATATAAGTGTATATTAAAAGCAGTAAGAAACTTTTCTTTGACGAAGTGATCTACATAAAAAGAAAGAGTACAGGTGTTACATTCGTATCACCTATTTTCTCTTAAAGTTTGGGACTAGTACTGGCTTCACCACTTTGATTTGTTTCAACAAAAAATTCTTCTTCTTCTTCGACGATAATAGCTTTTGAAATTTCATAATCTTTTGGATCTAATCGTCTACTCAAGTAATATGTTGTGAATCCAACTGTTGCTAAGAAAGCAAAACTGATATTGATTCTCAACAAGAAGGGTAGAGACGTTGAAGATAAAGAACTGGAGTAATATCAAATGTAAGTATTTCATATATAGCGTATAGGTATGACTCACCTTGACCATATCATTCCGCAAATGGCTGGACCAAGAGCACGAGCGGCGCTTGCACAGCCTAAATAAGCAAATAAAAAAAAGTTCTGTAAAAGGTGGGTAAAAGAGATGTTTCAAGAAATGACTTACATTGTGAGAATCCATTGATGGTACCCAATGCATCAGTTCTGGGAGCAGCGTTATTGACCAAAATGGTACAGCTTGTATAACAAATGGTATGCCCACAAGTTCTAATCGCGACCATGATTAATACTCCAATCCATACCCAAAACTTTGTACCGGTTTCTCCATGAATATCAGGGATACTGTATAATGGACGGACAGCTCCATGTGCAAGATATAAAAACATCAAAACAAAAAGTGTATGTTGAAAAAGCTTCACTTGGCCATAGCGCTTGACCAAGTTTGGTAAAACAAAAAGTTGGGATAAGAGCGTGATGGCTCCGGAAAAGGCGAGGGCTGTACCGATTTCATTGGCAGAAAAGCCTAATCCACCATTGGCTATTGAACTTGCAGTGAATATAGGGAATAGCTCTATTAGATGCATGGTTAAAATACAAATATTTTTTATAGTATATATCTAGATAATTTACCATCCATGTAAACACCTTGAAAAGAAAAAACGGCAAAGGTAATACAGATAGCCAAGACAGCAGGTGTTATGGACTCTTTTAATGTTGGTGGAGAATCATATAACGTGGGTGTAGGTGACTGGCTCTTATTGTTTGCTTGATCTTCTGATTCAAATGTCATATACTCGGTTGTATCTGAAAGCAAAGGCACTTCTTCATCGTCCTTAACAGTACGTCTAAGGCCGGTATGCGATTCCTCTAAAAAGAACAAACCAAATATCAAGCCAAGTATGCAGATAAAAGCAGAAATTGCACAAGGTAGAAAATAAGGAAAATCAGTTAAAAACTGAGTAACAGTTCCAAGATTTCCAAAGACGGATGGAAAATTGGTTACAGGGTGGGATAAAAATCCACCCAATATGGGTCCAATGATGCTTCCAAGACCAAACATTAATGGTAAAAGTGAAAATGCTCTTGCTCTTTCGTGAGGTAAATAGTCTATCGTCAGCTCTGCCACCATACTTTTTAATACGCCAACGTTTCCATTCTATAAAAGGAATAAGGTGAGATTTACTTTATATGTAGTCATCTGTGATTACGTACTAATAGGCCGCATAAACTGCGAGACAACAATGCCCAGATAAATGATCGAGATAAACCAAATAATAATATACTTGAAATCGTGCCCACAAGACCAATTAAAATCACCGGACGTCTACCAATGCGATCTGAAAGCATTCCCCACAATATTCCTATTTTTTTTTTAAAAAAAAATGTTGGTTTGATGTTGTCTTTTATGAACTCGCTTATCATGATTACCTGTCATTAATTGTGTAAGTGCAAAGCAAGATGTAATAAGACCAACGTAGTAACCCACACTCTTTTCATCAGTCATATGAAAGTCTCTCACCATCTATTAGCATTATGATGTCTTTCAATATATAATTTTCTTTTTTTTACTCTCATTCGTATATTTTAGTTTTTTTATCGTGATTACCTGGACAATAAAAGGGAATATAACAGTAAAACATATCGGTTCCTGATTTTCATACGTAATCAATATAGTGCATGTTCATTTGATCTGGTGAAGAAAATAGGCAAACTTACTGCAAAACGACATATACAAATGATTGTCAATTGACGGTACGGTAGTGGTTTTGATGACCTTTCAGGCATAATATACTATATACAAAATATTTAAAGTAAAAGTGGCGAAGAGAAGGAAGAAGAGAAGATTATAAATCAAGTTATTTATGTTATTGGTTCGCTTTATGTGGTTTAAATAGCGAGTTAGTCAAATTTTTGTATCACAGTGCATTCGGGAAAAATATTTCCACGAAATCTTGATTGGGTTACTATTTACCCCAAGATTCACTCGTCGTTTTGGACAGAAATGGCGACAATGAAAAAAAAAATTAATTAA
>VCJC01002547.1:0-16078 GCA_024140195.1 Backusella luteola | reverse complement strand
TTTTTTTTTTTTTTTTTTTTTTTACGAAAAGTACATTGATTTCTACTAGGCGACATATGTCAGACCTGGTTGGTTTAAGCAATTAATAGAGAAAATACCCCCAAGCTGTAAATATATAAACATACAGATAAACGAATGCCCTGTTAACACTCAATACTACTACTACCATATATAGGCACATATCATTTACTATTATTATTATTATTATATATACACAATACATACCTCTTCTGTTAATCTTGAATGCGACCTGCTTTTGGCTTACAAAAAAGAGCCACCTCTACATGTCTGATTCAGCAGTGGGCACTCTATGAACAACTTTTATCAGCAACAAACCGACACCTCCACACCAGCAGAGTGCTTGGCAGGTCCGTTTCGCCTGCTCTAAAGGAGGAAAGCCCCATAAAGCCATTTCGCCCGCGCAACATGCCCAAGCATGTTGATCTAAACCTCGTCTTTGATTGCGCAGTGGGCGCTCCCAGAAACATTGTATTCAAATACCTTCGCAGTGCCCTTTATCATTTGGGCGGCTCTGATTCGGAAAAGGCGTGGCTGATTTACCAAAAAATGAAACAGGCACAGGTAAATTCCCTGCTAAAGTCGAATCACTATGGCCAATTGCTGGTGACCATGAAATACGGCGATGCCACCGTCATTCCCCGCATGGTGTCCGTCTTGCAGGACATGAAGCGTGACCAGGTACACGAACCCAGCTCACATCACTTGTCGCAGGTATTGTTCGCCATGAGTAGACAGGGTAAGGTCGAGGCGGCCTGTCAACTTTTACAGACTTGCAAGCCCGAGCAGGTGACCCCCTCCCACTACCAAACCCTGGTACAGTCACTGCACAATAGAAAGAACCATCATCCCAAGTTGACCGAGAGAGTGTTACATATTCTTATAGCGGCAATGAAGAAGGGCCACGTGGTTCTAAACAAACCAACTGTCACCCAAATGGTCAGTCAACTGTCAAAGGACGATAAGGTGGACCTTATTGTCGATTTTTTAAAAGCATTCGATAAAGTAAATGCACACTCAGCAACAGCAGCAAACAGCAACAATAATAATAACGATAATCACTACAACGTTCATATTTACACGGCACTCATTTCAGGCTTTGCAAAGCAAGCCAACTGCACCAGCGCTAAACACTTGTTTGATGAAATGAAGAGACATGGTATACGACCCAACCAGGTGACGTACACGGCATTGATAGAGGCGTATGGAAAAGCAGGCGACTTTACCTCGGCCATTCGCATTCTCAACAGAGCCAAACAAACCTACAACAAACTACTGCCCACCATGGTCACCTCACTACTCATCAACGCCGTACAGCATGGTAATTTGGATCTGGCCGAGCGCACAGTGACGAGAATAAAGAGGGAAATGAAGCTGAGTGAAATGAATATAAAACTGAAATCAGCACTCTTGTGGGTCAAGGTGCACAAGGACCTCAGCAAAGGACGCCGTTTTTTTGATAAATTGTACATGAAAAACAAAAGTAATGTGGATCACGTTATGGTAAATAAGTTGGTGATTGGTGCAGGAGCCCTGGGTTCCCAGAGTGCCGTATACGATCTGTTTAGCTTACATGGCAAGCTGGCACCGCCAGACCATGTTGATACAGAGATGAGGGCGAACCACCACCTGTCAGAAGCCTTGTTTAAATGCCGAGATGTACCAGCTGCTCTCGGTGTGTTTATACAGATGCGCCAAATATCCATACCCGACAATATCACTCTGGCCATGGTCATCCAAGGTCTTGTTGTTAATAACGAACACAATCTCGCTTGGCGACTCTTCAAAACCCTCCGAAACGATGGCCTGGAACCCAATCTACACGCTTACTCAAGCATTCTCAAAGCCCTGGGCAGCAGTGATGTCTCTATAAACAAGGCTCAGTCCAAGGTGGATCCTGACATGATATTAGATGCTGGCATTAGATCCAGTGCGGACGCTAGTGCTGTGCCAAATACAACTGAAGCCCTCAACCTGTTTAGACACATGACCGGTTTCCATCACCCCAATGCTTATATTTATACTACACTCATCTCGTGTTTTGCAAAACAGGATCTCGGCCGCGCTGTCAAGGTCTTTTCTCACATGTGCTCCAGCGACGTAAGCCCAACCACAGAGACATATACCGCACTGTTGCAAGGCTGCGCCATCTTTAGAAACAGTACCATGGCTCTTTCTGTGTTTAACCACATGTCGGAAGCACATGTCACACCGAATGCTGTTACCTGGAGATACCTATTGAAATCATTAATACGAAGTAAAGTCGACAAGAAGGAAATCGATAAAGTGGGGAAACTGGCAAGGAAGGCACTAAAGAAAGTGGAAGATTCATAGAGTTGTACAGTAGATTTTTTTATTAAAGTAATAATAATAATAATAATAATAATATAGTATAAAAGAAAAAAAAAATGTTTTTATTTTATATATATAATACACACACATCACCACCACCTCATGTAATATTTAATTATTTTTTGGCTATTGTTGGCCACAAGGGTTGATATTCAAACACTTGCTTCAACTCTATATTTTTACTATTGCCAATGTGATTTAAAGCAATCTTGTTTGAAACAATAGTACGAATCATGTTTTTCAAGTCCTGCAATGAAGAAATATTATTGTTATTTGTTCGTCTACTTGGACATTTTATAAAAAAATATTTACCTCTGTGAAACGTGCAGAGCACATTTCCTGCTTGGTATCTTCTGGCTTCATCTTGAGCACTATTTCGGTCATTTTCTTTGCTTCAGCCAATTCCTTTTCAATGATATCCACCATCACCACCGGATCCAAATCGGCGACATGGACAGTCTCCAAGTAGATTTCATAACTTGGGTGAGGAGGTGACGCAAGGTTCATAAATGACTTGAATCGATGAAGATAGCGTGTGTTTTCATTGTCATAAACAGGTGGTCGCACTACCCATTGGCGTGTGTGTTGAGCAGTCAACAGTATCTTGAGCACAGCTCCAGTCAGGTACTGCTTGGAATAATTTAAATAGTGATAAGATTGAATCAGTCGAGACGTAGTTTCCACCTTGTCTTTTGGATAGGTTGCGTGGTCAATGAAACCCGCTATTCTATCGAGTAAGTAGGCATGACTACAAAGAACACATTGGATGTACCAATAGATCATAATGTACTCATGCTCACCATAAAGCTCCAATTCAAACCCGAGAAACAGGAGGGTTTGAATCATGTTTAATTTGATGTTGTAAGCCCATGATGAAAAATAGAATGGCACTTCCTCACCATGGGGCTGTAATTCATGGAATATCTCATCAATAGCAGCAGCCTACAAGTAAGGAACAAACACATGAATATAAAAAATGGCATTTTCTGGTTTATATTTATTTACTTACTTCTTCTTGTAGCACTTCCCATTCCCCAACCATTTTACAGAGCATTCTTCTTTGACGTGATCGATTGTGGCATTGAATTCTGAAGCATTCCAAAAATACCTATAGATGCACTGTGTTAATAACCTTCTTTTCTAGTATAAATGCATCCATTTTGGTTACCATGGATATTCTCTCCAGAAATCGGTGCAATGAATCACGTGCAGTTTGCAAGGCCTTTTTATCAACATTGGATGGTACCGATCGATGGTTCATACTAATCCACCACGCCGGAGGTCTTACTGTTTCCTCTATTGAGAGAATAATAACAGATGACACTTGCAAGGTGCCAAAGATACGCTGGTTATGGAATAGCAACGTCTAGCCTATTTTTAATACATCATTGCCGAAAATAAAACACACACACACACACTCTCTCTCTCTCTCTCTCTCTCTCTCTCTCTCTCTCTCTCTAGTACCTACATTTAGTTTTGATCTCGAAAAGGCATCGGGATAAGGTTTTGTAGATCCAAAATGAATAAAATAATTCTATAAATAACAATAAATATATGAATATATACACTCATTTATATATAAATATATAGTACTTACCATAAGTGAAGTGACTGAAGGGAAATCCATTACATCGCATATAGAGCACAGCCGATTGATCAACAGCATAAACTCGTCAAATGATTTTGCTTCAGATAGTAGCTCAACATGACGAGGCGGTGTTTGTGTTGTAAACTTTCTACTAATATTAGGATCAAAAGCGCCCTCCACTTGAACCGCCCATTGAAATGTATCCATGTAATTTCCCGTCTTTACTACGTCAATAATACGCTGTAGATCGGCCTTAGCCTGAGGAAGATGCGAGCCTTCCTTCTGGGATAGATAAATGAGGGACATGAGATAGCACTTTCGCACTTGTAATCGATCCAAAAATGCCTGAACCATTTCCTTGTTGTCACTTGTATTCAACAAGTGAGTGAGCAGCATGATGGAAGTATCCAAGTCATTCAATATCACAATATCCGGGTTTTGATCATCAAAAGTCAATCCGAATAAATTGGTTGTGAAATCCTCTTCCTAATTAAGAAATGATACCTTTCGTAAGTCTGCTACCATGCAACAATCAATCGCTCAACTATTTACTTCATACACATTGCCTTGCGTCATTTCTGTCCAGACATAGTGACAGGACTTGACCGTCGCCAATACATACGTCTTTAGCACCCCATACATAATCTCGTCCGCCGTCGAGGAAAGTGTTGGCATTGGTGTTTCATTCAGCGTTTTTACATGGTGAAAGTAAGTACATGTATAAACTGTTTGTGAGAGTGAATGTCCTGAGAGCCACGCCATCTCGCACGTTAAAAGTCGATCCATAATCCAAAGTGTCTCGGGAGCAGAGCGATGCTTCTTAATATCAAACATATTTTCCTCCATCGTCATGCCTGTGTCCATACGAGGATCCATAATTTCAATGGCGCTCATTGCATCAAACAAACTAAAGGAAGGCAGGTGCACGAGCTGTCCTACATCAAAATCTACTCTCATTTGTACAAGTCGTTAAGGAAGAATCGAGTTTTTTCTTTTTAAATCAACAAGCTTACCCTTGGTTGCTTCATCCAAGAACTGGGTAATGTCTTTCCACTTTGGTAAAAGATAGTTCTGTTCCGGTACATTGATATTTAGCTCTGAATAAGCTTCTTTTTGAGTTGAAGAGAAGAAGAAATATTGAATAAGCGAACCATGTCCTAAACTATGTTCTACCAATGCTTTACTTTACCTTCAAGATCTTTCACTTGCTGCATCCTACTTTTTCTTTTTCTTTTTCCTTTGTAAAGAAAAGGACACGAAAAGACCGAAAGTTACTCAAAACAGAAAAATAAGAGGAACTCTGGGCGAATAAGCTGGTGGCTCAGCTTGAATGCTCGCTGAATCTAAAGTTTCAATTTCTGCCAATCAGATAATACTCACTTTTTTATACATAACAATAATAAATCAGGACTACTAACATTGTCTCTACTTGGTAGGACATAGTGTTTATTGTTCTGTATTTTTGAATTAATTAACTATAGTTTTGTATCAATAAGTGTTTTGAGTTTGTAGTAAACTTGATAATTCTTTATTTTTGTTTGCCATCGTTCCTTTTAAAATAAGAAATCGATCGAGGTGGAGTAGCATACATATAATTTATAACCAGACAAAAAAAAAGGTGTGTATGTGTAAACAGGAAATTTCCATACAAATACGGAATGGACTTGGCCAAAGTGGTTCATTATATTTACTAGGACATCCGTGTCCAGAGATAACGCTCGTATCTCCCCTTAAACCTTCACGAAAGCATATTTTCACTCTAAACGAGACCTTGTCTTTTATAGATTATCTATCATATATTGAACTTGAAGATAAATATGGCATGGACCGTGTTCATCATCTATAAACTTTGTTTTTGGGTGGCGATGGCGCATTAAACTCTTCATATACATATGGCGTGGTGATAGATTCTACGATCCTCGATTCATCCTAAACAAAACTGGGGGAATCTCGAGAAACCCCAATATTTAACTGTTCGTTATTGCTGTATTTTCTTCGTATTTTAAATATTAAAATAAACAACAAGATTGACTAATATTGAGTTTGTTGACCGAAAAGAGCAAGTGTAGACCATGCAGTGTTTTTATCAATAGACCATTTAAGCTTATTGACTGCATTTAGGCCCATTGCAATGTAATAGAACCAACCAAACCAAGATTTTAGATACCAAAGAAGCGGATTGCTTGTTTTATTTAGCACTACAGTTAAACATGGATAAATGGATAAACGGATAAATGGATAAATGCATAATGAATAAATGCATATTGCATACAAAAAAGTCGGTGTAAGCTATGCATTTATCGAAGTTTGACTGTACTTCGTTTAGTACAAATGTGGTATCAACAGAAAAATCAACCATGTTAATATTGTCTGTAGTATTAAATACAATATATATATTGTCTGTAGAATACAAAGGAGCTGATTTGGTCTGCATCCTTTGTTTGTCTATGTAACCCATTGCAATAGTCACAAATCGGCTTACCACTTTAGGGATAAAAACAACGTCACCATTGCATTATATTTTGGTATTCGCGAATGATTTTGCGTCCTCCTTCTTTTCTTTAAAATGTCTAAATATTTCGAAGAAACAGAAAAAGAAGAATGTAAACTCAAAGACGCATACTTTGACTTTATAAAGGATCTCGACGATCTTTCAACTGAGCAGAAGCTCTCACGCTTTCACGCTTTTTTACAATCCCAACAGGATCCAGCAATTCATGAACTTTTGAATGCTTGGGACACATTCTACAGGGTCACTTGCCAAAAGCAAGGAAGTCAAATTGGAGGAGTCCATACTACATATAGCGATATCAGATCCAAGCGAAGTCTCTGTGACAGCGACGACGACGATGACAACAAAAAGGCAAAAACATGGCCTTCTGTTGACACTGTCTTATCCGAAAGCCAAAACAAGAGCCCCAACCCAAACGTCTGGAAGAATTGGGAGTCCTTCCTGCGCGATGCTGCCAGTGAGGAAACATTTTTTTTGTACAGCCTACTCAAATGCGGCGTCATTACCTGTGGTGAAGGAATCACCCCTCTTGAATCAATCCCCTTATCAGATTACAGGATGCTGCTCATCAAAAAAGAAGCCGAGTCTTCTTATTTAGTAACCGAATTTGAAAATTACTTCAACGAGGTTCTTGATTCCGAAAGCCCAAGAAGCATGAGCATTGCCACTTGTCGCCTTCCCAACTACAGTGAAGAGCAAGCCTCTTCCTTACTTTTCTTGCAAGAGATGTTCCGTATTTTCTCTCGCAATGTCTATAGTCTCAACGCCGACCTTTCCCATTCAGAAGCTGCATACAATGAAGCACTCATCCATCCTACCTTCCGATCGCTCGCTTTCTCAATTGAAACTGATAACATTCGCTTCATACCCGGCGAAGAACCATTAAGAAGCATGTGCAGAATTATGACGGAAAATACCTCGACCTACGACGAGCGCAACTGTTATAAAGCTGATGGTATCATTTCTTACAAGACGGGTAGCTTTGAAGTTGAAATATTGTTATTGGAAACCTCGGGTGGATACGACAAAGCAAGCGATACCAATAAAGAATTTGACCATCACAAGGCCACCTTTGGTCTTCTCTCCATGTTGAAGCAGGCTGCTGATGTCTATAATATGGCCTCATTCAAAAAATTCTCACAGATGAAGGTCTATTTCATTCATGCTTTTGGAAAGCAAATGCGCTTATGGTCCCTCCATACTCCAAGCCCTGGTGTCTACCTTCTGACCCGTGAGTGGAGCATTGTCGTACCAGTTGAATTTAGCAAAAGGGATCCTGAAATGCTCAATTACATCTTCCACTTTTATGAGCTGAAGGGTAGACTCATGGAATCAGTACGCATCCTCAATCAGATCGAAAAAGAGAATAGTGATATGCAGAGAAAGTACAGACTCAAGCAAGTACCTACTGAGAGTTTACTCTCAACTATCGTCGATCCCGTTATTGTTAGATTAAAAGAAAATGATGACTCTACAGGCATGCAAAACTAGCTACCTTCTAGCCAGCCTTTACCGTCAACTCAACAATCTGAATAATCATATTATGATTATGATTATTATGATTATGATTATTATTTTTTTATCATTTGTATATTTGCATTTTTATTTTTTATTTTTTATTTTTTATTTTTTTCATCACTTTCATATATTCCTGTTTAATAAATAATAATAATATTCCCAACATGATTAAATAAAAACACAAACCATATCCTATCAAGTAGAGTCATCATCCTCTGCTTCTTCTTATTAATAAAGAGAAAACTATCAATAATAATGCTTATAATACAGATCTTCCAGAGATATTATTTATTAGATGGTTATGGGTTGAAAGTTTATGAAATATTAGATATTCAAATTACATAGTCTGTTGGGGATGTTCTTACTCCATCTCTTTTAGTTTGATGGTATTTGATCATTGATCCTTTTCTTCACCATCTTATTGAGAGCAATGGCCATCTCCTTTCCAATCTTGACAGTACAGTAGAAATACACACGATAGGGAAAGAGTGCGACCGACTTATAGGTATTTACGTTTTTGTGTTCCTTCAATCGATATTTGACGATAGTTTCGGAGGACATTGCTAATATCATGCTCGTCCACCTTCCAGTGTACTCCATTTCTTTCACCAAAGTCCGTTTAGCTGTAGTATGCGCCCAAATACACATTCATATACTTACTTGCGCTTCTTCTTTGGTTTCACAAGACTCTCCCAGGTGAGTGATCCTGAACTCTGACTATCGTTGTTTTCATCGGCATACACAACTTGTACAGGGCGGCTTCTAAGCTTTCTTTTACTTCTTCGCACTGGCTCCCTGTTCCCCTGGTTGATGACAACACTCTGCATTTGTGAAATATAAACACCAGCATTATTGATATTGTCTGTGTTCTTGTTATCACGTTTAGGAACCAATTCCCTCTTTGTATTCTATAGACTAAATTGTAAGCTTTCATAGCATAAATATATTGGAACAAAAAACGCGTTTCCTACCTTCCAGTTGGTAAGGAGATCATTTGCCTTATTGGACACTGTTCTATAGGACACTTGTAGGCAAGTGTTTGGAATGACTACCGTCACTCTAGGGTTTCGATTGCCAGGGCTGGGAGTGTGCAAGGACCACAATCGCATTTGCTTGCCTTGTTGTATCCACTTGAAGTTTCCAATAAGGCTAGTCCAAACTGGGATTCTTTTTCCATTGTGCATGATATGATCCCGTCCGCTTTGTAGCAGTTTCGCTCATCGTGCACCGATGGCTTGCTTTCAATTATTTTGTCCATGCTTATTAAGGGTTCTTTCCCTGGTATGAATAGGATATTATCATCAACGAAGGACGACATTGGTGCGCGGAGGATGGGGTGTATCAATACATCGTTGTAAGTTGCTTCTGAGTGTGATATGTCAGTGGTTGACGAATAAACATCTCTTGAGCTAAAGTCATATATTTCAGCATAAGTCAATACGATATGGATCATCTTATTTTTGTAGATAAAATTATCAACTATTAATTAATCACTTACAAAATAACGAACATGTCTTGTAAAAAAATAAATAAAGCTGATCTGTTTTCTTCAAAGTGGAGATAACGACCGGAGAGATGGCGAGAAGCTGCATTCATGCTTTTTGGGGTACGCTAATTAAATTTTATTAAAATGAGGGCAGTTTGATTAATCTCTATTCTTCATGTTACTTACCGAATCAAGTACTTCATTAACATAGCTTTTGAATTGTGTTATATTAGAATTTGCTTGTTCTTTTCTTTTAATAACGAAATTTTGATAGTCAGGTAGAGGAATTGATTCATGGGGAATGATTCTGCCACCGCATGTTACTATTCCGTATCTCAATGGGCTATAATTTTATATGAGTAAACACGAATGCAAACATTCAAAATATACTATTTACCTGTAGTAGAGCAAGGTCTCATTATTTTCTGCATCGTACAGAAAGCTTTCCCAATATTCCCAAATATTTGGGTATCGGCTCTTATCGTTGTCCTTGATAGTGAATGAACCCATTTCGTTTCCAAAAAATCATGGATACCATTAGTTTGAGTGTCATACTATTTTTTTTTAAATTATAGTAAATGAAAAGACCTAAGGATGACGATGTTTTTTTGTTTTTTACTCTCATTGTCTTCGTCGCTCTGCTCTTGACTCCTTTTGCTTCCTTTAGTAAGGTCTTCTCTCTAGGGAATCGAAAATATATTGAGTATTTTTTAAAAGAAGTAAACAACAGCTACTTTCAGCCTCATTATAATTATTTACGACTCCATTGATCGAATCATGCAACATTATCTTGATCAATTAACAATGATAAACCAACACAAGGAAGCCATGTATTATGGGCGGCTATAATTTTCCATTGTTTGTTGCATACCTTATTTTCTTGCAATCTCCGATTTTTGCATCGGTTTTTTTGGTCCACAACTCCACTTGCAGCAAATGGAGACTACATATATAAAGAGTGATTCAGTAAAGAAATCATTATTTAGAATAAAATCATTATCCTCTTTACTTTGATAGAAAAATGAGTCCTCCTTTAAAAGGCGAGTTAATCTACTCTGATTGTTGTCACCAATAAAAAGTTAAGACCGTAAAACGCTGTATTTTGCTAAATGAAAGAGTCATAGGTGAGCTATTTCATGTACAATACACTATTAATATGATAACTTACAAGGTGCTGAGATAGCCGGTGCTAGTTGCACGGAGGGTAAACAAGATGTTTTGATAGTCATCTGTGAGTAAAGGGAAAAGAAAGGAGAGAGTTAAGGGAAAGAAAGGTCTTTTTTTTTTCATTTACTATAAAATAATGAGAATAAGTCATCTGATCAATAGAACAATTAGCCCATCCAACCATAACATTCAAGAAAATACAATTATCATACACTAAAATATCTTACTAGATGTAAATAAATAAAATTAAGATGTATTCAAGCCTTAGAAGAGAGGCCAACAGACGCAGATGAGAACTTTATAAAGCCAAAAGCTTCGATTTCTGCCCATCAAAAGACTTATATTTATTTTCATTGATTAGAACTCATTAGTATGTACTGAGCTCATTTCTACAGGGAGACCTCTCTATAGTAATCTAATACCTTTCTATTCTAATACATTTTATTTCAAGAAATAAAAAAGCTCTTTGCCATTTCTTTCTTTGAATAATAATAGTGGTGCTAATTTGGCCTTGCAAAGTATGTTACTATAGAGAGGTCCTCTTGTACATATAAACTAAGAAACTTATTTGGGGATAAATCAATACTCAAACAAATACTCAACTTTGGGCATTTGGAAATTAGTAGATTCATATTTTTGAATTAATGGTTTACTTTGTATGCATTATCGTTGAGTTTTTATTTAAATGTTTATCAGTAGTAATAATAAGGGAAGGTATATCACTTTTGGATAAAAAATAAAAGAGAGGGAAATATGTTTTTTTGATAATGTATTTTAATTCTTGGATTGGCTGGAAAGTAGTCAAGTCTTTTTAATAATGTATTTTACTTCTTGGGTAGACTGGAAGGTAGTTGATCGTGCATGCCTTTAGAATTTTTCTTTTCTGTAAGTTTCACTACAGTTGGGTTGATGATATTCGAGAGTAGAGATTCCGAAGGAAAAGGCTTGAACCTGTATTTTTTTGTAAAATACTTGTGCTCTTTATTTAATTGTTCGATGGTATCCATCGATTCTTTTACTTTCTCCTGGCCATTTTGCATGTTACGAATGGTAAAAAATGGCAAATATCACTGATCAATAATTACTTACTTTCAACTCATTAAAGTGTAAGATGTAGTTTAAAAGTTCAGGTTCTCTCTTGTTGAAAGATACGGGGACGGTAATGCTCCACTCACGTTCCAAGAGGTAAATGTCGGGGGTAGGGGAATGGAGAGACCATAATCTCATTTTGTCATCTAATAATAAAAGTATATTTAGAGCTTTAGAACATAGTCCAGCATGGGGTACTAAAATTTACTTACCATAGGCATGTAAGAAATACACCTTTAACTTTGAGAGAGTGTCAAATGTAGCCTTTCTCCATTTGTCAGCAGCACACTTTAACATGGCCAGGAGGCCAAATGTCGACTTATGGTAATCGAAACCTTTCTTTGAATTACTTGCATGATTGAATGCGCTCGATGTTTCAAGTAATAAAAGTTCCACGTTATAATCTCCATCGGCCATATAGCGTATAACCCCATCTGCTTTGTAACAATTTCTTTCGTCATATACTGGTGATTTTTGTATCATCACGTGCCTCATGCTCTTTAGGGGTTCCTCTCCATGAATGAAACATAATCGATCATCTTCAAACAATGAGATAGCTGCTTCAAATGATGGATGGATTAACTTTCCATTGTAAACCGATTCCGAGTGGGTGAGGTCAGTACTTGGGGAGTAGACAACTCTGGAGCTAAAACCATAAGTTAATAAAATATGAATTATCAATTATTAATTGAATATTTACAACATGAAAAACATGTCCTGCAAATAGAATACAGAAGCTTGTGTTTCTTTCGTATAGGCAGGGACTTTGCGAGCGGCATCTAACATTTCCAGTGGTGTCTCCTATATTAATTTTATATATAATAAATGTGAACAAGTTGATTTATATTGATCTTTTCTATGTACTTACTGCATCCAATACAGTGCTGATATAATCTTGAAAATCCATGATGAAGGAGTTTGGTTCATCATTTTTTGTACTGATAAGTTGTTCATAATCTGATACTGGGATTGATTCATGGGGGATGATTCCTTCCCCACATGTTATGACACCATATCTCAAAGGACTATAATGTTATATGAGTAAACGCAATTATAAACAGTGAATCAGTTTTACCAGTATAAAAATAATGAGTCATCATTGGTAGCATCATAGAGAAAGGACTCCCAAACCTCCCAAATACTTAAATCGCGATGTATTTTGGGATCTTTCAAGGTCAGCTAAAGTTTATAATCGGTAAATATGACTGAGTATTTCAAAGTAAGATACATACATTTAGGCTAGTGGTGCCATTGCTTGTAGTTAGTTTTGACTTCTATATTGATTGTTAGAATATAGATAAGGGTGCCAATTATTTAATGATATTACCTTGGATTGTGAGTCTAATGCTTTTTCCAGACTTCGTTTACTACCTGTTTCGGCTTCTATTGAACTTGAGGAATCACAAGTGTGTTTGTGTGACTAGAAACCCCATATATTAATTTTTTTGTACAGTTTCATACTTTTATAATCTTACCTGACTCGCTCTTAACTCGTCAAAATATGCGTCCTCCGCATTAGAAGCAAGCTGGGCAGCTAATTTCAAGCCTTTTTCTTTATTAAGTCTTTTGATTTCTTCCTTTTGGTAGTGGTTGACTTGTGTTGCGAAGATCTTGGAAAAAGTGGTTGTGATATGTTCTTGTTGAAGATATGCTTTTACTTGTTTGGAATACTGAGTTAAAGCGGGATCTTTAATTTTATTTGATACTGCTGCGAGTGTTGTAATGATCGAGTTGAAAGCTTTATCGAAAGGAAGAGTATCTTGATAAACACCAGTAACCTGATTAACGAGACTTTTAGCATCTGTCCATTTATTTGTTGGAAAATCTGCGAATATTTTATCAAATTTTAGGGTAGTGCAATCTTCCTCAGTGAAAGAAAAATCTGCCAATGTCTTTTCCGGTATGGGTTTTTGTAAAATGGAGTCCTTGGTTTTACTCATTATTGTTAGGTCAAAGAGGGGTGAATGAAGAAAGGGTGAAAAGATGTGTTGTTTTTTGAAAAAAAAAAAAAAGTTGTCAAAACTTCTTGTGTGCCTATTATTTAATCTCCGTTAGAACGCATGAGCAAGTCACACCTTCTCATGCGCCAAAATCTTTAAAATAAAAAGGCACTTTTGAAAAAAACAAAATACTCTAGGTCATTTTTTCTACAAAAAGTACTTTTTACATTAATTCAAATATGTTTAAAATTGGATTTTGAACAATTTGATCTATGTTTCAATGGGAAGTTGTGTGTTTTGACTTTGTAATTGGCTATTTTCTAATTTTTTTGGCTTTTACTAATTATTTTAGGATGAAAAAAATTATAAAATAGGCATGGAAAGACACGCACAGCTTCAATCAATAGTTTAATATTATTATTTACTAATCATTTTTAATCATATTTTCAATGGAAAAATTTATTATACTGCAATTTATTTACCTCAGGAAGAGTGTAAACAATGGAATAATCAATTAAACTGGTTCCTTCTATGAACAAGACAACCAAAAGCTTTCAATTGCTCACGTAAAGTAGGTAAAGATGTATACTTGGATACAGTCAGTACGGTAAATATTGTCGATTACGAAATTTTCAATTGGTGGTTATTTTATAAATACAAAATATACATAAACCGGCAAAGGGCAACCGCCAATTTCATTATTTCGTAATCGACAGTATTTACCATACTGACTGTATGCTAAACCATACATATTAGGTTTATCTACAGAAGGAGTGTTACTATAAATACAAAGATGGCCTCAATCAAGTACAAAATACATAACGCGAATAAATTAATACTATTAAAACTTCACTTTATTTTATATATAAATTATTATTGAAGCACCAAATAAGTAAAATCGTTACTTTAAAAGCGAACAAGAAAATGTACATGAATGCCATCATCATCCAATTAGATGTGTAACAGTTTAAAATAATGAATTACGTTAGTCTACTAGTTTATTCAGATCAATAAATGAATTGCATTATCAAGTAAATATACACTCAAATTAAAATAATGAATATATAATTCTTTGTAATGATTCATATATATAGTAGACTTTTTTTTTCTTTTCATCCTTTATATTGTTTACCCTTTTTTTTCGTAGTATTATCTAATTTCACATTTAATTTCAAAAAATGCCTCCCAATACGGCTCGTAAAAAAGCTCGGCAACTAGAGACTTTTGATGGAATCCAAATAAGATATCTACCTCAGTGGTCCGGTAAAAAAAGAAAGGCTGATGCTACAGTGTTCCATCTTCTACTGTTTCTCCCTTTGGCTCATCAATGCAGCAAGTTGAAAAAAGAGCTCGTTTATTCAATACTCCAGGTAATTATTAGGTTCATTTTTTTAATCAGGTAAACAAATATTTATAAAGCATGAATTTTATCGTAGATCAAATCCTTATGGATGGGTTCTACCAGTCAATGAAAGAATACTTAATTGAGAAGATCACACCAATTCTACCAAATCATAAAAAACTGGCTGCTCTAAAAAGTACTCTTTTAAAGAAGGCAAAGCTTCCACCACGTATAATCATTCGCGGCGAAGAGATCGTTTCTTGCGCTCAGGACGAACTCAGGACTTTTCTTGACGACTCTACAAAGAATCCCATAAGAAACATCACCCGCTTTGTCGCCTTTGTGGAAGAAAAATTTGACTCCACTGTTCTCGAGTTGGTATCAACAGGTGAAGTATTTTCACTGGTAGCAAATATGAACACGGGAACTACAAACAATGAAACTACTTCAGAGGGGACTCCCATGGACACCTCAAAAGGATCCTTAGACGATAATATGTCAGAAGTACCAGAGCAAGAATCCACACCTGGTCTGTCCTTTGGTTCAAGTAAAGGATCTGCAATAGAACGTCGCACCGCCACAGTATCCCTAAGCAGTCTCCTGCACAAGGATTTAACTGACATGATGAAGGAAGAGGTTCATAAAAAGCTCAAACATTGCCTGACCGAAACTTCTGAATTCATAAGTGACTACGGGTTAGTTGTCCAGACGCTTATGCTATCGTTGAAGGATCTAGTGTTTGCCCAGCAAAACAACGATGTCGTGATGCAAAGGGGTCAAGGCTTCCAGGTGTCTACTTTGTTCCCAAGGTCATTTCAGCCTAAAGCCCCAATTGAATTCACTGCCGCTGCTATCCCAGAATACATAACAAACTCAGAAGCCTTGAACCAAGACTTTAAATTACTGTTCGAAGAAAAGCATCTCTCGTTTGTATACTCTTCATTTTTTGGTAGTAGAGGGAATACCAAAGAAACAATCAATGCCCATCCGTTACACCAGGCCATGAACGAGAATCTGAAACTAAGTCTCTCAAACATGCTACAAGTCAACAATACGGCTCCTCATG
>VCJC01002544.1:59202-69921 GCA_024140195.1 Backusella luteola | reverse complement strand
CTTCCATTACATCACCTGGGGTCGTTAAATATCCCATCTCTTACACCAACCAGGCCGGCTATTGTCTGCCTGTCCCATAAGCCTGCCGAGGCTGTAAGTATTTATAATTAATATTTGCTGTGTAATGGAATGCTGATTTTATTCGTTTCTACTTTTTTATTTTGGTCTCTACTAATGGATTTTTCCAATTCTTGGTATCTACAATATTGATTGTCTTTGTACATGGATATTTTTTCTCAATTATTGTTATTTTATTTCTCATCAATTTGTAATTTTTTCTCAATTTCTTGGAAAAAACAGTAAGGGTTTTTTGCCCAAATCAACGGTGTGAGCATACTTTATTTTTTTAAGAGCAATAAAAGTTAACCAATCATCTTTGATCTCACCAAAGCGGCTCAATAATTCCCCCGGTCCTTGCTTTTGCAACACTGGATCGGTCAGTCGGCCTCCATTTCCTTTTCTTTTATATTCTTGCGCATTTTATTTTAAAAAACCCGTATTATCGTCATCTCGTCTAAACTTCATCATTCATCTGTGCTTCTTGATTTTCTTGTAATTTTTTCTTTTTTTTTCAATGGCAAATTCTAGACAGCAACAAAGTGGCGATCCAAACTTTTTATCGTTTGCCACGTCGAGTTCTCGCTATAAAGCTATTGTGCCTTCTGGAACACCGCCTGTTTTACCAGCAAAACCCAATGCAACTCGAGCTTGGTAAATACTGTTTTTAAAAAAAATATATGAATATGTTGATGGTGGATCTGATATTTTTCTTCTTGTTCGTTTCCTTAGTGATGAATGTAGACGTAAAAAGATAAAGTGTATTTCTCTTGATAATTCCGGTTATTGTAAAACGTGTAGAAGAATAAATCAGCCATGCACCTTTAATACAAAGTAAGGAAATTTTCTTCATTTTTAATAGTTCTCTATGCATTAATCACTATTACTTTATAGAGTGAAAAAAAGAGGACCTCGAAAAGGGTAAAGCGATTATATCAGCAACACTATAAATGACTTATACAAATAAGATAGATACATCACTGCTTTAGAATCGAGACTGAAGAGAATTGAGGGTCTTTTAAACACGGCTGTAGAAGAGGATGAAGATGATGGCGTGGGAAGAGATAAGGAGAGATCAATTATTAGTTCACCAACACCGTCTCAGACATCATCCCACCATTCCGCCAACTCAAATAGTTCACAAGTTGATTTAGTACAGTCATTACGGCAGCAGCATTTAACTAAAGAAGGCAGGTTTATTAGCGGATATAGTATGGGATACATCTTGTCAAATAAGCAATATAAAGCAGCATTAAGTGATCAATTTGGTATTCAAATCCAGCATAATAAAAAGAGCGACTATTATTGTGTGTTGAAAACAGGGACATTTGAAGATCGAAGAAAAGATCAGATCGATCAACTTGTTGCGACTGGCCAATTAAAACCAGGAGAAACAGTCAACTCTATTGATGAGTATATTAGACTAATTGCTGATATCGATAAGCGGACAAGTGATTATCTTTTAAAGGTGTATGTACAATCAGGAAATATATATACGAAATCCTCATCTTTTTGGCACATTCATAGTTACTTTGCTCATATTCATTCATTGTTACCAGTTGTCAATAAATCGGTTTTTCTTGAAGAATACCGAGAGATACGTGCTTCTTTACCTGCAGCACCTGTAATAAGAGCAATGTATGGTGCTGCTGCCCGCTATATCACCACATTGCCACAATATTTCGATGCCAACTTCCCCATTTCACAGAATTTTTCTGACATCATGTTCCATAGAATGTTTAAATATCTCAATGGCGATTATGCTCCTGATTTAGCAGCTGTTCAGGCTATTGTAATTACAAACAACCACTACAAAAATACGACATCTTGGTATAATGGATGGCTAATGAATTGTGTGGTAAGAACCAATGAAACACATTGTATTTAGTATCTTGATTGACTTATCGATATACTTCATGAATAGGCTGTTAGGATGGTAATCACTATTAATGATGAGGTTCATCTTTATAACCATTTGTTAATCACATATACATAGTGTCAAGATATTGGATTACATAGATCGAGTGAAGGATGGGATATACCCCAAGAAGAAAAAGAGACACGTCGCAATGTTTGGTGGGCTGTTTATACCTTGGACAGATGGTTTTCTGCAGGAACTGGAAAACCACTAACTATATTTGAAGAAGTAGGTAAAAGAACTGTATTATTTTCTTTTATTTTATTTGATGTGAAATACAAAAAGATGGAAAGCATAGTTAATAATCATTATACATAGGATTGCGACGAGTCGTATCCTTCCGAATATGTTTCGATTGAAAATATTATGGATAAAGCCACAGAGACAGATAAGCATTTGCCAAGGTTCCCTTCCATAGACCCAGAAGTAGTAGAGAACTCAACAGATAAATTCATTCCTATCAACGAGCCCTTTGTTCAAATGATCAAACTCTCTGAAATTTTGGGTAGAATTCTTCAAGGTCTCTATTCACCTAGGGCTAAAAAATATAGCGCAGAACATGGTAGTGACTCAATTGTTGCCTATCTCCACAATGCACTTTCAAACTGGAGGGCCAATCTTCCTACATTTCTCGAGATAACGCCAGCAAGCAAACTGAAAGTGCAGGATCGATCGCTAACAGCAATGTCTGGTAAAATGATATAATAATAACAGCTTTTTTTATTTAACCTTTTTTAACTGGTTATGGTATATAGGGTTAATCTGTCTATCGTATTGTACCTCACTTATATTATTGCATCGCCCGTTTATAGAAAAAGATAGCGACAAAAAGGGGGCTCAAAGTGCTGTTTCTATTTGTACAAATGCCGCCATTCGCGTCATTGAAGTTTGTGAGCAAATGCAACTTCATGACTTTCTCATGGTCTCGTGGGATTTTGCGGTGTATCCCGTTCTTACATCATCCCTTATTCATATTTATAATTGTTCCAACGATTCATCGATTGTCTCGGATGCAGCCAAATCAAACCTGCTACGTGCTATGAAGGTCGTCGATAAACTGTGTTCAATAACTCCTTCTGCTGATAACATTGCTATTATTTTAAGAAAATTGGTCACAAAAGCAAAGATGTTTCCCTTGGATCCTGATTTTAAGTCATGTTACAAACGCACCATGTCACCAAATATTATCGAGAGAAAACTAAAGCGCATATCAACGTTTCCCCTTGCTCAGTCACCAAACGAGCAACCATCTGATGATGAAAGTAGAAATGGTAATTGGATGAATCAGTTGTACATGTTGGATCAACCACCACTCGACGTAAATATGCATCTTGATATGAATGGTAAATTTACCCAAATTCTAACATTTTATAAAAAAAAAACCCCTAATTTGACTTTTTTTTTAATGGTCAATCCAACGACAAAGATACCGGTACCAAGGGTGACGATAGTAATGATGGAAATGACACACAACGCAATACAAATGATCCATCCAAAACAGGGGTCTCTACAGATCACTTTATGTTTTCAGGTTTCAATAGCACAGCTATATTTCCAGAAGAATCAACCAATGCACCTGTTGCTCTTCCTGAAGAGTTGTTTGATTTCTCAGAAATGTATTCATTTTCAAACGCCCAAATTGATCAAACAAACGATCCTTCAGCAATATTTCGCTATCAGCCTGATAATCCATTCTGGGCTGTGCCGAATAGTATGCAACCTGAGGATTGGCAAAGCTATATTTTGTCCTTTCCAAAATAAAAAGAAATGGCATATTATATTATTATATTATTTATTAATACTATTAAATCATACATAAACGGCATATTCATATATATATATATATACATATTTATATATATTATCTTCTTTTGTAGGAATGAAAAAAATAAATAAATGATTGTATGTGTACGAGAGTATAAATGGTCATACTAAGCCAAAGTAACTTCACCTGGCTGAACAAAAATACCTCGATTTGTACTAGTTTTGAAGTATCGCTTTCCTTCTAAAGTACCATCACTTGTGCCCACTATTCAAAAGTCAGCTGTCAATCCTTTCCCTCTCTCCCAAAGGGAAAAAGAAACTCCTCACTTACCACTTCTGTCTAACTCCACACCCAAACAAAACGGCTTTTCCGACGAAACTTTTCCCACATATCGCACAGTACCTAAAGTTGATATTGGGCGATTTAATAATCGAACGCGCTGCCCCACTTTGAAATTTAATGCAGCCTGTCCAAAGACAAGCGTATAGAAACGGGACTTCACTTTGATGTTCCAAGCAGGTTCTTGAGGCCGTTTTTTGATCTCAGGCACAGGCCGATTCCCACTTGTCTTACGCTTCGTATCCTCCAAAGTATTCAGTGGTACCAGTAGTTCTATTGACACACACGCACGACACACACAATAAACAAGATTTAACTCAGCTGATACATTAAAAACAAAAAAAAGTGGTGTTACCTTGGGCCAGTGATTCAATGATTGTCTTGTCAATGGGCTTTACTGCTTTGATCTCTTCAAGGTGGGTTGCGATATAATTGATAATTCTGTTCTTTGTGTTTTTTAACAGCTGCTGAGTACGTGTCTGAACAGCAACTCTAGACATGAGACTGCGGACAACTCCTTTGTAAAGAGAGCATGCGTTTGTCACTTTGATCTTGTCGCGAGTAACAAACTGAAGCAAGTACTCTAGAAATTCAAAGGAATAAGTAATGCCATCTACACACGAGAGCAGCTTGGGGTATTTTGTACAGTAGAAATCGAAATGATCTGCGACAAATTGTGCACTTTTTTCTCGGATTTTGATAATAGTACTGTCCACTTGCAGGGGACGGCCCTGATTTTGCACCTGATCTGCAAGAAAACAACCATGTAATGTTTCAATAGCATTGTTTTTGCTAATGTGCAACAATATTTCGGCTTCCAGATATTGATGAACTGTCAAGTCTGAAAATAAAATGTTGCTATTTGAACTGATCCAGAAACTTGTGAGTGCTTTTTCAGGATCGTTTGTATAGAGTTTTATGATTGAATCGGTAATCTTGGTTAAACGTGGGTCATCATATCGAGGACCTGTGAAAAGCACGAGTTGAGGAATAAGGGAGATGCATCTATGACAACTACAAGTGAGCCCATGTGCCAACTCTGAAATCTGCTTTACCGCCGTGTTGCATAGATCCTCTATACTCAAATAATCTGCTGCACAATATATTGCTTCAAGTTGCACTAGTTGTTCCATATCCGACTTGGAATGGTTGGTTTTTATTGCGTTGTGATAAAGATAATGAATCACGTCGTCAAGAACCTCTGAGCTGAATATACCGCGAGGTAAAAAGACAATCGAAGCATCGGTTTCTTGGAACTGGCTGCTGAATATTGCTTGGAAATATACAGATGATGATTGAAGAATATCTTTATGGCACGGCCAACGTGTCTTTTCCGTTGAGTCAGGGCCTAATGCCAATATAACATTAGGCTGCTTCATCAGAAATTAAATAACAAGTGTTTTTGTATATATAAAGCAATTACTAAAAAAAAAAAGTAAGAAAATAAAATAAGAAGAAGAGGATGTAGAAGTTCCCAACCGCCTTCTTTTTTTTTGAAAATGTTTGAATTTGGTAATAAGTTGTTGGTTACTTTAAATTTTATGATGCATTTTTTTTTTATTAAAGTAAATCTATTTGGTTAATTTGTGCATCCAGCATTTTTAATAGCTTGTCTTTTTCTGGTAGATGACCAAATTTGTACCATTGTGTAAAGGTTCGTGGTACTTTTCTTTTAAACAAACTATTATCACTTTTTACTATTCTTATTTTAATTGTTTATATATTTCTAATAGAATATAGAATCAGTTCTTTTTTATAACTCTGAAACGTTAAATTGCAATACAAACAACCAGTACTCGTTTTTGTTTGTGAGGAGTGTGTGAGAAAATAACATTTTTCTTTTAAACAATTCAATTCAAATTCGGCAATTTCCAATATGTCATTTCATTTCACAGTTTATTCCTGGAAAAATAATAGTGATCTGCATTGGTTCTTTGCTTTTGTTTGTTTACAAATGACTAATATCTCGTGACCACTTTTTAAACAATTTTGGTTCGATCATACAATTTTCGTTCACTGGTCGTATTTGGAATAGTTGTGCTCAAAAGCGAAGTTTCCTCAAGGTTTTCTTTGTATTTATTCATAGCAGTATTATTCACCTGATGTTTCAACTACTGTTCTGTCTTTAAGGTACATACTAAGCACGTAGTATGTAAACTAATCTGATATAAGCCCTACTTTTTTCAGTTTCCAAGAACTCTGATTTTGAAGCAAAACACGGCAGTGTGTTGGCGTTATTTTCCACCCGAGGATTGATCATATTGAAAAATAAAATAATGTAAATGTAATGATATAGTGCCCACCCCTGCTTATCGTTGGGCACCTCGTTTATAGTCTCTGATTTATTCTAGTCTTACAATAACCAGAAATGAGCGAGTATTGTAAATGCTTATATTTTTCATGCACTTGACTGATTCACAATTGAGAAATATTAGCATTAGTAAGGAACAGGAGAAGAAAGAAAGAAAGAAACACATAGATATATATATATGTATATTTATAGATGTACATTTAATTTAGTATTATTTTATAAAATTTGTAACTTCCAGTCAATATTTGCCATAGTAGGCTTCTCCACTGACTTGGGAGTCTTTTGTGCTTCTTCATATTCTTCTTGTGTCGCAAACTAAATTAAAAATGGTCAGTTTCTATTACTCTTAATAACAATGATTTGATTAATTACCTGACTAACGGCTAATTGTAAAGGAATAAATACAGTCTCGGCAGCGGTCTCCATTTCCTTCAAGAACTTCTCAAACTTCTCTTGGATTGCTCTTGCTTCTTCTACATATTCAAATGGAACCAAAGCACGAAGCAAGTTACCCAATTCCCCTATAATTTCCATAAAAAAAAGGGAGACAGGTTAGAGCCTTGAGCGTAAAAAAAAGTGTGGCTATAAAAATAATAATATACTTGTACTTACTTTGCAAATCGCTGGCTTTCTCGTACAATTTCTTAAGCGAGTTGACAATATACTCCTCTTCAAAGACGGTTCCCTTTTTACCACGAGCACGTTTACGCTCTTCTCTCTTTCTTAACTTGGATGTCTTTCTAGAGCGAGCAGAGGACTGAGAAGAGACAGTGGACACTCTTGAAGAAGCGCTTGTATATCTAGTAAACTGACTGTACATGGATGTTGTATCCGAGAACATGTCGATATTATCGAGTGATTCATCATTGGCATTCATATCAAAAACAGGTTCAGGCTTGCGTGCACGTAGTTCAGTAAGACGAGCAGTTTGTTTATGGAATTGAGCCATCATCTCATCAATATCATCTTCCATCTGGCTATAACCTTCTACAAGTCCTGGTTTAACGTGAGTCTCAATCAGATCAGAGCGGTTATGGCGATAAGAGACACGTTCTGCTTCCTTCCAGGCAGAGCCCTTGAGTAGACAGTCGACCATCTCTTCTACATCCTTTGCATAATCTTGTGCTACACTGGCAGCTTCTGTAAATCTACGCTTCTCCTTAAGGTATTCGATAATGTCGTAGGCCAAGCCGTGAATTTCTTCCTCGTTATATTTCAACTGGTTGGCAATAGAGAATGCTTCACGCCAGCAGCCCGCCATGCGATAAGCATCCAATGCCTTTTCCTTGTTATCAGCCATAGTATAAATGATACCACCTTCTTCAAAGCTATTTCTGAATACAAGATATTCACCATATACGTTCAGTAACGCTACACGTTGTTGCTTCTTATTTACATATTCTTCCAAGCCAGCTAAATAAAGATCATGGGCTTTAATGTAGTCTATTACTTCCTCAAAGTGCTCATCACCAGCCAACACGAGGTTCTTTAAAGCCTTTTCATAGCGTTTCAGGTGGTCGTCAATCTTGTAACGTTGATAATACTTGGCATAGTTTTTGAGTTGTTGGAGGAAGGGAAGGTACTCCTTGGGATCCATTTGGGCCTGTTGAGCAACCATCAATACCAATGGGAAGTTGTACATACCCAATGCAACATTATAAAGTTGGTCTGCCTTGCATAAGAAGATGGTATATTTGAGGGCCTCCTCGGCTGCTGTCAAGTCGGTTTCACGTAACTCTGATAACATTGCCATGGCTGACTCGACATCAGGAGGCGAAGAGCGAACATATGTTGAAAGAATAGACTGAATATAGTGATCACGACCCAATTCGATCAATACATTGCGCACTGCTTCACAGATGGTATTCACTTTGTTTTCGACACCTTCAGCGGCAGTGACCTGGTCCATTGCTAATCCACCACGGCGGTACATAGTAACAGAAGTATCTTCGTTGCGTAAATTCGAAAGGAAGAGGTTCAAATAGTCGACTTCAGGTACCTGCTTGATGAAAAGCTCAATATTATTAAGGAAGCGCTCTGGTCCATCATCATAAAGTATGTTTAAATCAATTCTGTTTCTACGACAGGCAATGAATGCAGAACGGAATTCATGTGCTTGGAGATCTTCACGAATAGCGGCTAATACAAAAGCGCGGGGAGAAATGGTTTCAAGATTACCACGAGGCATTTGAAGTACGAGGCTAGGCTTTTGTTGGATGGCTATAACGATACGAGAGCCACGTTCCAACCTACGAGAAGTCTCGTCATAGGCATCGACAGCCTGGTCTGAGATCTTGAGCTGACCAAAAGGTGTTTCTAGTGAGAGGAAACGGGCGGTGTGGCTTGTAGTAGAGAACACAAGCCAGGTACCACGCAAGAAGAAGGAGGTGGCCTCGGATGAGATAAGCATATCATTGATGTAGAGTTTACTACGATCAGTTAAACCAACAACAGCACGTTCAGCATCAGGACCGACACGAATGGTAGCAATCCAAGGACAAAAGTCAGCCAATGACTGGATATTTTGAAGAACAGGGCTCTCTTCGATGGATTCAACTTGATAAACAGATCCATCTTTGCCTTCCACAATCAAATCCTTATGAGTAACATCATAATACATTCTTCCCACCTTTACATCACAATCTGCAACTGTGACGCTTAAATCTTCAGGTTTTGACATATCAAATTTGGCAATGCAGACCGAATCAGATTGTAATTCAGCATCGTATTGACAAAAAGCAAGAGTAGAGTCGTTTATCCAGCACAATTGACGAATAGGATTCCCTGATGTAAGTCGGGTTCCGTCGAGTGAAACCTCACCCAAAAGACTAGGTTGGCCAAGACCCTTTTCTGGTAACTGGAAAAACTGAATCTTCTTATTAGTCAACAGCGCAAGCTGGAGACCAGCTGGATTAGGGCCGAATGTGGCGTATTGGATATTATCATCAGCAGTAGCTGCAAATGAGCTCATTGGAGGAGGCACATTTTGATATACAAAGGGTGTCATTAAGGCGTCTGCACCATCAATAACAGCTACATAGCCCGCATTTGACTCATCAATTGAGTTGCTGGTATACACTTCTAAAGCATATTCGAAAAGATGATATTGACCGTCGCTGCTGAAAAGATGAGCCTGGAGAGGTGATTCAATGTCCCATTTAAAGCCAATAACATCACAGTCACCTGCTAAAACAATGTGCTGCTTCAAATACCAGTGATAATTTTTGGTGGTCCATAGCTGAACCGTCTTTTGTGATCCCACTTGTAACCAAACCGCCAATACTGTTGAATCTGCATTCCAAGCCAATTCTAAAACCTTGTGTGGACCCTTTTCTTGCAAAGTGAATTCACCATGTCTCAAACCATTTCTTTCAAAAAACACAATGTCGTGACGATGAGGCAAGCGTTGACTAGAAGCGATCAAATTGCCCGAAGGTCTCCAATCCAATCCATGCTCCAACTTATCTACAGGTTCGGTGGTGTTTTGAAGAACACCTTCGCGATTGTAAAAACGAATAACACGGGCGTCACGGTTGCTGTCAATATCTGAGACTGCAAAAAAACTGCCATCGCCTCTCCAAGATATACGGGGCTGATTATCCTCATCCTCTGACGTAGTGAATTTGCTAGAATCGACCTTTTGCATAGCAGCCTGTTTTCCTGCAGATCCGTGAAACTGTGTTTCCTTTTTACCCCATCCCACGCTGTGCTGTACACCTATATATGATTGATTTGCATCATTTGTATATGCCCAACACTAAATTACATTTACTTATACATCCAACGCCTTACCTTCACCCTGATCTTCTACATGAAGCTCGAATTCGGTGATAGTATCATAATCCTGAGTCATTTCCAAAACCTTTTTTTCGCCGGTTACCAAGACAACAAGATCCTGATCAGGACTCCATGACATGGCATGAATGCCAGAGTCCACACCACCCATAATTTCCATCTAATGCACAAAATAATCTCATTAGTCAAGACCCCCCAACATTATGTCTTTACGGCTCAACATACAGCTTCTTCGCCTTGCTCGAACTTTTCCTTGCTAAAGTGGATAATATCACCATTACGTAAACATAGACAAGCTACCTGCAAGTCGGCCAAAAAATCAAAGTTAACAATGGGCGATTCAGGGCAACGTCCAATCTCTACAAAAGCGGCTGCGTCGTCCGGGGCTAAGCCTGTGGCCGCGACTCTAACGTTACCGCTATTGTCAGGGAAGGCAGCAAATACAGTGTCTGATTCTGCATCGATGGCAATGTAAGAGCGACTTGTGATTTCGGCTCCTGTTATACGTGTTGTATATTGCGATAAAAGTGCTAA
>VCJC01002544.1:46163-59192 GCA_024140195.1 Backusella luteola | reverse complement strand
AAAAAAAAAAAAAAAAAAAAAAAAAAACGCTCGACATTTGGCTGTGAACAAAAATTATTTTGAAACGAAAGGCAGTCACGCGACACATTGTTGTCAATGTAAGATACTTTATTTTTGGAATATGGGTGCTTTTCTATAAGGTATATAAATATATGATGCAAAGTGAGGGGGGTTCAATTAAATTAGTGTATAACATTCATTGTTGTATGTTTTGTGTATATGGACATTCTTGAAGAAACAAGATTATACGCTGGAGCAATTCTTTTTGGCGTCTATTTTCTCGGTCGATCCTGGTCCACAGGTACAGAACGTCTTTGTTAGTTCCGTCACCTCTTCGGATATACGGTTTACTTCTCTTTTCACCAAGGTTGTCATTTCATCGCCCTTTCTGAACTTGTCTAATAGATCCTGGAGCTCTCTTGGCAAAGATGTATACAGCATACGCGGTGATCCCAATACAAACAGTGTGGCAAACACTGCATTTCCGTCCATTTCTGTAAAGTTTCCTCTATTTGGATACAAAGATTCCATAACAATGGGGTACAATGGTGTCTTGGTGGTATCTTGCAATAACGTGTTGATGTACTCTTCGGCTTTGGCTGGAGTATCCGCGTTAAATGATACCAAAGACTGATTGGCCAATATCTTTGTATATTCAGATGGGATATTTCGAAGAACTAGCTGAATAACATGTCCAAGTGTACGGGGCTTCTCTATCCACATGTTTTCAGGAATGCGCTGGCAGAAAGACTTGGCCAAGGTAGACCAATTCAATTTGGAAGGTTTTTCCGCTTCGGATTTGGAGATGGTTGTTTTACCGGGATTGATGTCACTGTTTGTCTGTGCATTTTCGTCTTTTTTCGCTCTGGCCTCTGGCTTCACACTACACAAACTTACGGGTGGATGGTCTGCATCGTAACTCAATAAGAAATAGCCTCTAGGACGACCGGTTTCTTTGTCTATAGGATGCATTGACTCGAATACAGTTGAAAGATCACACCAGTAACTCGGGTATTTGTAACGCGCAGTATCAAGAATCAAAATTGAGTCATTTGCTGGATTATAGGCTCCAATTGGTGAGAAATGTCCATCACCGGTTTGTCCCAACACTTTTCGAGAAAAAGACAGAACCATAAACTGCTCAGAAGTTGAAGTCACTTGTAAGACATCCTTTCGGAATTCTTCAAGTGTAAAGTCATTTGCTCTTTTTACTTGGACATTGCAATGGCATTTTGCAAGACAGGCAAAATTATCAAAGGTGATTCCGTTTTTCTTCATTTCCTCTTTTGAAGAACAACATTGTAGAAATTCATCAGAGAACCATCGCCAATTGCCTTTCCAACGTCTTTTTGGATCAACTTCCAGGGCGTTGAGTACCATTGCCACTAAAGGTTAATCAGGTTAGTTGTACTGTTTCCTCATTCTCAAGGAAAATACATACATGAGCTAGGGCCACAATAAGCAGGTTCCGATTGGGTAGTGAAATTACCAGTAAGAGGGAAAAAGCCTTCAGCATGGCTTTCGTCCATGGCCTCCCTAAAGTAGCGTTTGCCTTCTGATGAGGAGAATCGTACAAGATTGGTAGGCAATTGTCTTTGGTAGAAGGTATTTGTTAGGTCTTCTCGGACAGGCTGCGAGTCCACACCCAAGAGTTCTTGAAAAGCCGAAACAGCAGGGGCAGTGGCAGTGGCTTCGGCTATTGTGCCAAGTGCCCTCGTCTTTAATGCTAACGAGGTCTGAAGTACTGGTCTTGTATATCGTACCGAGCAGCCCAGCTTATTGGCTTGTTGAAAGCGAATCAATTGCCTGATATTGCTTCTCAACATTTTATTGTTTATCAGATTGAAAAAGAAGGAAGAAAAAGAAAAACAAGAAAAGCAAGAAATAAATTCCGGCTTTTTTCGAACAATTTTCCTATTTTGGCATTGACCAATGCTTTTGCAGCTACCGTTGTTATCAGGAAAAACGATTAAGCGGAAAGCTGATGGAATTGTCTCAATGAATTGAATTGTTTTATTTCAAATAATCCACCATACAGTATTCCTTTTTCCAGTCTCGACTGTGCACCTGTCTTCCCTGATGATTCAATGCAGGATCAACCATTCGATCCGATCGGAACAGCATTTTGGGGTATGCCCATGTCCTTTGATATCGACGAGTGGAGGAGTTATTAGTAATCAAAATCGCAGATCTGATTCTGTTAGCAATAATACCAATATTAAAACGTGGTATTATAACAACAAATAAATGACTATGCATATTAGTTGTTGTGATGAGAATTAAAAAATAAACTTGTTAGTTTGCTGATGCACTTTCTTTTGGAACAACTTCGTTTCATTAAGCTTTGATAGATAGCTTTTATGACCCGGTGACCCTTACCCAAATAGAGCAAACCAAATAATTTGAGACATCGCATCGTATCAAGAATCACAGAACCGTTTACAACATGACGTCACAAGTCCTATTTTTACCATTTTCATATTTTTGGGTTCTCGCTTTTATTGCTCTTTACGAATAGAATGGAGGACTACAGAATAGATTCATTAAACGAGACATCAAACCATTTTCAAGAAAATGACGATTACACCGCGGAAGATTCGATGCTACCATCCTCGTCTCCATTCAGAGGAGTTACAGTGTTAAAGGGACCGAACGATAGCGTTAAAATCATATTTCTAACCTCATGTTTGGCTGGGTAAGCTTTCGACATGGAAATACGAATTTAATGAAATTAACAACTGGTTTATTTACAGGTTGCAATTCACATGTAAGTTTAAGCATAGCTCAAGTATAAAGTCTTATATTCTAACTTAGTGTCCGTAAAAAGGGACGGTCGAGATGGCTTATGGTAACTTGAGAGATAGCAGTTTAATATTTCGCGACTAATTCATTAACGATATAAAAGGAACACCGTATTTATTAGACTTGGGGCTATCAAAGGCCTACATGTCGTTGGTATGGATTGCAGGGCCACTCTCAGGTATTTTGTTTCATGCATACATTTTGTCGGAGCTTAACTTTTTAGTGCCCAGGATTGTTAATGCAGCCAATTGTGGGCGTAATATCAGATGGATGGACATCAAAATGGGGCCGTCGAAGACCTTTTCTAATAGGCGGAAGTGTTGTTGTTGTTGCTAGTTTATTTGTAATTGGTTGGACAAAAGAAATAACAGATATATTAATTGGCGAGACGGATGGTGATACCGTAAGTAGCACGTCTACTAAGCATGGGTATCTCTCACTTACATAATCATATAGTTTAAAAAGGTTTCTATATTTTTGGCTGTTGCGGCTATATATGTGCTGGACTTTAGTGTGAATTGTGGTAAGCTATACTGTAAAGCATAAAAGGGGGCGATTCTGTGGATTGATAAGAAAGTGCATAGTTCAGGCTTCTTGTAGAGCATTAATAGTAGACTCGCTACCACCCTCACAACAAGAAGATGGTACTGCGTGGGCTGGCAGAATGGTTGGCTTGGGAAACGTTGCTGGGTATTTCATGTAAGAAAAGTGAATTGCTTAAAGTTGTTGTAGATTGGAATATTTAGTTAATGAATGTGGAACGATAGGGGATATGCCAATTTGGTACAAGTGTTTTCATTTTTTGGAGATACTCAACTAAAAGTACTATGTGTATTCGCAGCAATAGCTCTCATAGGCTGTGATATAATTACATGTTATGCTGTTAGAGAGAAAGTGTTATTGAAACCAATCGGAGAGAGGTAACAGAGTCAAAATCATCAATCTATTTGTTTCCTAACACTCTATCTGATGTTTGTAGTAATAAATCGCCATTCTCATTCTTTACTGATATATTTCACAACATATGGCACCTCCCCGTACCTATTCAACGTATATGTAATGTACAGTTCTTTGCTTGGATTGGGTGGTTTCCATTTTTATTCTACTCAACTACTTGGGTGGCAGAAATATACACGAATACAGAAGAGGGAAATGGTGAGTCTGCTGGCGATAAAATGGCCCAAGGAACACGAGCAGGATCTTTTGCTTTTCTAGTCTACTCCCTTGTCTCTCTAAGCGCATCGTTTGTGTTACCCTTAGTTGTTCGGCCTTCGGTGTATGCACCAAGCACTAAACATGGCCGCTTTTCAGGCATAACAAAGTATCTTAGGGTCAATTGGTTGACACTTCCTAGGGCCTGGACTGTGAGCCATATCATCTTTTGTACTTGTATGCTATCCACCTTTTTCGTATCTGATGTAACCGCAGCAGCGATTGTGATTGGTCTGTGCGGTATTAGTTGGGCTATATCTATGTGGGCACCATTTTCACTACTAGGGGAGTATGTGTCACAAAGAGATCAAGCGATAGCTGACGAAAATGACGATTCAGCTAATGATCGCTTGACTTCCAAGTTGAATGTCGTTTCAAGCAGTATGGGTACAACAGATGGTAATATGTACCAATTGGCTCCTTCCGAGCACGATATAGGTATAGAAATGTCTAGCACTAGTCAGTTTCTTGGGACGCATCATGAACTACAGGATCCTATCCAACAACAGCCCAAAAACAACACTGAACCAGCGGCTGGAGTATTACTAGGCATCCATAACATGTATGTTGTACTCCCTCAATTCCTTGTAACATTTTTCAGTAGCATTATATTCAAACTTTTGGAGAATAAGGAAGGCACGACAGATGCCATTGGTGTTGTACTGAGGTTTGGTGCTCTAATGGCTGGTGTAGCAGGTTTCATCAGTCTAAAGATTGGAACAACTTGATTTTAAAATTATTATATGTAAAATAAAGAAGCACATACAAAATATCAGTTTTATTTATAAAAATTCATTGGATATTTATACATTTATTATTTGATTCGTCTAGTAGGATAACCCATAGACTCTCGAATGATACTTGCTTTGCCTTTATATTCACCAATAAATTTATTAATGTTATCATCATTGATAACAAATATGAACGACAGTGCTAGGATACGTTCCACTGAAAAGCAATGCATCATCCTTCCTGCTTTATAGGAGTGGCTTCTGAATGAGTTTAACATACTAGTGACGTTGGTGCCATCATCAGTGATCCACTGTGTATTTTCATTGGCTGGCTATTTTTCTTTTTTGTCATCGATAAAATAATCGTAGTAATACTTGGTAGTTGGGTGACGCTCCACACTATCAAAGCCGTCTTATAAGCCGCTTTCTTCTTCTGTAGTTTCTGCGTGCACTTGTTCATCTGCTTTTCCTCTACTTTCAGCCATACGTGTCCTCTTTTGACCATATTGTCGGTATCATCAATTTCACGACCTCTTTTGGCAGCCTAAGGTCAAATAAATTGATAAAATTAGTATGAAAGTATTGAATATAAATATCAACTAGTATACCATGCAATATCTTGCTTCTTCTTCTAGCAACTGTCCTTGTTTGGTGGAAAACGCCAATACGGTTTCCCTTGCTTGGGCGTTTTCCATCATAGTATAGAATTTCACGCGATGTTTTAATTTTTGTTTACAATAATAGCTTTTTAATTGATTCTGGATTGATTGCTGAGAGTACAGTGTGACCCCACTTGTTGCAACTGTCAAATTTCCGAAAAATTAGCTGCAAAAAAGCTGATGTTGCAACGAAGTGAGGGTATTACATATTGTGTACAGTATAGCCTGGATTTTAGTAGCACGGAATTTAGAAATATTGTCAATTTAGCCACCCTTTCACTCTTAAAGGGCCCCACACCTGCTTTATCGATCTACGTTTCATCACTCTTGTATTTTGTGGAGAACAAAGTGAACCTCCATGGAATAAAACCGATGATTTCTCGATTACAAAAGCACTTTTCCTATAAATGATGATCATATTGAAAGTTGTCAGTCTATTATTTCATATCACACTTAATTGTACTTACAGTACTTTGAGGTAGATGATGGCATTCTCATAGGTAAAGAAGTTTGGCTTGTATTTCATATTAAAGCGGTAAATAATAATACAAAGTTTTTTTTTTTTGTAAAATAAATAATACGATGTTATGATATTTCCAAATAAGGTATACACAGAATTTATTAATGATAAAATTACAAAAGGTTTACATTGGGGGTTTTTTTGGGAGAAGGGTTTGTCATTTCTTGATATTTTTAACGTCTTTGAGAGCAACCAGCACATGTCCACATAATTCCTCTCCATAGAACAGCAATTCCTGCTAATCCAGCTACTACGATACCACCATAAAACATACCATCATGCAAAACTTTACTACAGATAGTACCACACGCTTCTTGTGCTTCTTCTGGAATATCACTACATTTGTCGTTACAGTTTTTGGTGATTACCTTGCTTGCAATAATGAGTCCAATACCAGCAGCCACAAATGCAATACTAATAAGCATACAGAAACATGAACAGCAAGTCATGGCAGGATTATAGCAGCAGCAGTTACACCTTGATCTCTGATTATAGTCTAGTGGACGTTTGTAAGTTTCGGCCTCATTTTCAGGTGCAAGTGTGGGCTTGGCATAAAAAGGCTGGTTATATCTGTCGTTGGGATCTTCTTTTTTCTTTTTGTCCTTCTTCCAGAAAGGTTTACTAACCATGGGTGTTTTTTCAGGACTGCTCTGATGGTTTTCATATTCATCATCATAATCATTAACTGCACTAGTGTTTGCTGTGGGTGCCTTGTACGGGGATTCATTAGCATGATTCATTTGTTGTTGTCTTTCTCTTTCTTCTTTTTCTTGTCGAAGATAATCTTCCAGAGTTTGCGCATTTGGATCACTGTATTCGTTTTTACCGTGAAGGTTACTTTCTTCGTCATGAGGTCTAGGTGTGTTATTTAAATGGCCAGTATCATAACTTAGATGAGGATCATAGTGAGCTTGATGTTCAGGTGTGTGGTAAACTGGAGTAGTTTGGTATTCCTGGTGATATTGATATACATTTTGCTCATGTGGCTGGGGCTGAGGTACATGTTGAGGTAATTCTTGAGGTAGCTGTGGAGCAAAGTTTGGGGTGTGCATTTGAGGTTGAGAGTGGTTGTCCCCAGACATAGGAGGTGGAGGTGGATATTGACCAGCGTACGGATCAGGTTGGTGCATAGTGTTTGTTTAATATGTTTTTTTTGAATGTGAAAAAAAATCGAAGAAAGAAGAAAAGAGTTGTAATTATAAACAAAAGAATAAAAAATAGAAAAAATCTCCACTAAAAATATTCCCATTATTAGATAGCTCCTTGGCATTGGTGGTATTGTGATTTCCGTTATTCCTTTTTAATCTCAGCCAAAATAAAAATAGAAATCCTAACTTATAAATAGTGTGGCGCTGGTCTGACTTCCTTTGGAGCTCAGTAACTATTTGCGATGGTCATGAGTGTGTTGTTTTACTTTTTATCACAACAAGCCATGAATAGGTGCGGCCTTTTCTTTCATTGTCACTTTAAATGATCATCATACTAAGAAAATAGCGCTGAATAAAAGTGAATCGTGTAACATTGCATTTTTTAGTCCCATTGATTACGGTTATTTCTGTATTCTTTTGATTAAGCATTGGGCTGAAATAAAAAGTAACTTTTACTTATTCTGCAAATGATATCATCGAAACAAAGAAACGGCAGTTGCACATATTTACTATTAAACTGTTCTATAATATTAGATCATTAAAAGTAAATGAAGCTTACCTTTGGATACCCTTGAGGTTATAAGACATAGAGGAATATTATTATTACAATTTCATTGTTCTATTTATACGATAACTTTTTATGATTTGAAAGCACCTCTTGATATACTTTTTACTTGTGAAACCGGTTTATGAAAGCTTATAATAATATATCATATTAAAACATGTGTAAACTCCGAGTTTTTGAGCTTTAGATTCTGTTTTCTTTTATGATAAACTTGATCTAATAAATAAACCAGATCAATAATGATTTGTTTTTATTGTTTAATACAAGAAGAAAATTCCATTTCATTTTTGGAATGTGTTTACATGATAATTAATTTGAAAATAGACAATTTCCTTTTTCAAAAGTTTGAAAAACAAAAATAAAAATAAAAATAAAATTGTGTACATACCCAGGTTAAAGCTGTCAACAAATGTATGCAATGCTTTTTTAAATTGCTTGAGTTTTATTTCTTTGTATTTTAAGCTTCTTGGCAATTTTACAATCAGAAAAACCAAGTCCTTTTAAAAAAAACCCCCTTTGAAGGGTTTTATAATTTGGTATTTACAAAGAGAGAAAGTTCTTTGGAGAATTTCTCGCTCAAGTATAAAATAACAAAAATTGAATTATAGCGTTTTAGACATATACTCTAATATGCATCATCGGGTGTTAGCTATTGCATTTTACTTTTTTTTCATAAACAGATTGGGGATACATAAACAAAACTAATCTCATAACGAATAGTGCCAAGAATTATACATTGTATATTAAAGGGCAATAAGATATAGGTATACGATACAGAACAATAAAACTAGCCATAAAGAAGGCCCCTTGAGCCTTAGTTTATTTTTCGGGTGTAGTAGTTATTTTATTACTTGTTTTATTTTGTTGGCAACAGTAAGTTCTTTATTAAAATACCCTTTTTTCCTAGCCATATCCTCCTTGAATATGATCTCAAGTAATAACGAATTAAGTACACTGTTGTAAACCACCTATATATACATACCTTAATCTATTATGTGCTCATTGTTGGTTATATAAAAGTCGTACATCGTATCCTATGTGAAGTTATTCGCAGTGAGCCCAACGCTACTTCAACCAAATAAACAAAATGTTACTCTTGTAAGTGTTATCAACTATTTGTTGTAAAATCTTAGATTGTACTACAGTTGCTGATATCCCTCTCTTGGAACACAACTTTGCTTTTAAATTTGCGAACTTGATCATCTATTTTTGAGATACGTCTCTTATATCGATCATAAAAACATATGGATATCTGAAGAATTACTCTGCAATCTATGAAGTCTGGTAGCAATAGTGAAGATATTCAATCAGACAATTCCATGCTCTTTTTAGTATTCACCAAATCAACGCTCAAGTGTTGGAACCAAATTACTAACACTGTCTCCTTTATGCCAAACCAGGGCAAAGGCTTGTCAAATGCCATTAATTTAAGTTAGATTATCCGGAAGGCTTCCAAGACTTTTCCCCGTTAAATGAAGCCAAATTCTCCAGAACGTATAATAGCAATTATACTAAATAGTACAATTTCAGATGAAAAAAAAAAGATTATTTATTACAAAATAAATTTTAAAGGAACTTAGTCAAAGAGACCGAAGCCCATATCGTCATCAGATTCTTCCTTTTCCTCAGCAGCAGCTTCTTCAGCGGGGGCATCAGCAGAAGCAGCACCAGAGGCACCTGAAGCAGCAGCGGCAGCACCACCAGAGGGGACGTTGGCCAACTTTTCCTGACCTTCGGCAATGAGCTCATTGACATCCTTGTCAGCAAGGGCAGTAAGGAGGGAGGAGATACGCTCTTGGTCAGCATCAACACCAACAGAGCTCAAAAGGGACTCGATATCGGAGGCGGAAGGAGAGGCCTTACCACCGGCGTTAAGAAGAAGATAAGCTGCGAGATACTTCATGTTTAAAAGATTCTAATAGTCATAAAAAATAGCCATCCGTTTAGCATCTTGTGTTTAATCCATCCATCCATCCATTATTTCATTCATCTATCCATTGAATGATTAATTACCTTTAGATAACTTGCGCAAGTAACGATTTAACTCCTATGAGATACAAGACGCTGAAAGAGCAAACAATCAATTCAGGAATCGTTTTATGGTTGAAGATCCCGCACGTGATTAACTAGTCACGTGTCGGACAGCGTTTGAAATCGGACGTACTTCAGGGCAACTATCACAATACTTTTATTCACTCTAAAAGATGATCAGATTACTCTTTATTTTGATAGAGTTGGATGAAACAGAAAAATATTTGAAGCATTATATGACGAATCGATCTGAAAACAATAGTCTGTTCATAGTAGTTAACAATAAGGAAATGATTGTGGCTATCTACCGCTCAGTATCTGGCTACATAGACCGGAATTAGAGGAAAGTTTAGCAAGACTGACTAAATCAATTTTGATCAAGTATACTTACTGGGTACTGGGGTATTCACGCCATCGGCGTGGGGCCTATGCTCGTCTGCAGTAAAGAGAGAGCCGGCATTCATGGAGGATTAATACATCACATATTGAGACAACATCTGACTATCAGCCAATGCAAGGGAAAGGAGCGATAAAGCAAAGCCTCCGGTTTAAGGCACTCCCAAAAGAACGCCTGGAACCATCATGTTGTTATTACATTTGCCTTCATCCTTTGTTCCATCAACATATCCTTTACATACCTTTATCATCATCAATGTAATGTAAGGCCAAGGCAGAGCCAAGGGCAGGGATGGCACTCCCAAACACGCACCTGAAACCATCACATTAATATTACCTTTGTCTTTATCTTTGTTTCATTATCATATCCTTTACATACCTTTGTTGGCGTCAATGAAAAGCAAAGGGGTGTGAGGAAGAAAAGAAAAAAAAGACATTTTTTATTGTACAGTGCTTCCGGCGCCAATTTGCGGTAATTCAATTATCAATTTGCGGTTTTTTTCATTCAAACTTGCGGTTTTTCTAGGCGGACTGGTTCGGGTTTTGGCCTATACTCAAATTTTTGGGCCCAGAAAAACCGCAAATTGGCACCGGAAGCACTGTAAAACCAAACTTCACCTTTTTTGACAATTTTTTGTACCAATCAGACGCGTAAAAGAAATCGCGGTCTGACACACTATTTTTTTTTTTAAAAAAAGGCATTACGCGGTTGGAACCATTAGGTGGTTTTTCGACGTGTCATATCAAGAGAGAAAGACATCAGGTTTACGTGCTATCAATAGCAGTACATAAACTCTCTTTTATACTATACACTAATCTTATGCTTTTTGTATAAAAGTGGGTAGAAACTCTAATGCACATCAAATTTAAAAAAATCATTGGCTAAAAACTTAAGTCCGACTAAAATTTTTGCGGATTCAATCCGGATTCACTATGCAGATACCGAAACCTATTGCCACTTGTAATGATAACATTAAGCCATTTTAAAGATATTGGAATACGGATTTAAGCCATAGTTTATTTTTAAGTATATAAATCAATTTACATAGAGGGTATTATTATATTTTAGTATGGTGACATTATGGTTCATTTGTTGCTTTTTTTTTCTAATGTGATTCTAGAAGCAGGTGAGTCATTTTTTTGTTTTGACACATCAGAGTCATTTTTCGAGCGGTCGCCATCCGTATGTTCTACAGGAAACTCAATACTCTCGCTGATATCACCTATGGCTTGAATCATGTTATCATCCATGGTTGGATCGTCGGTAACCAACAGCTGAGTATATGTATGAAGCGCTGCCTCTAATTCCTCTTTTCTAACAGGCTTACTAACGTAGCCATTCATTCCTAATTCATCAAAAAAAAAGACTATATTAACTTTACAATGCCTTCAGTAGTTGAATGGATCCTTTTACCTGAGTCTATGCATCTCTCACGATCACCTGGCATGACGCAAGCTGTCATTGCTATAATATAAGGCTTTATCTCAGTTTCCGATAGCTCTTTGCGAATTTTGTATGCCGCTTCCAGACCGTTCATTTCGGGCATCCAAATATCCATAAATATCAGATCCACAGGAATACCAGACTGCTTTTCTTTCTCCACAACTTCGCATGCTTCTCTACCATTTTGCGCAATAAGAGGCTCCATATCCATACGCTTCAACATACGAGTCATGACCTTTCGATTTATAGGATTATCATCCACTAACAATGATTTGACATTAGGTAGCATATCAGCGAGTTTTTGAACTGAGGAAGCTTTTGAATAGCCATGGCTTCTTCGTTTTAATGCCTGTGAAGTCTTGGTTTGAGCTGAGGAATTAGACTGAGAACGAAGTATAGCTTGCTCTGGTATATCTTTTTTATCTGTCAAATGCTGCAAGGCAGATAAAAGTTTGGAATTTTTAAATGGCTTTGATATACTACAGCAAGAATTTTGAGAAGGATCGAAAGGATCACCGAATTCATCTTGAGGTGTGGAAGAACTTTCGTTGGTAGGTGCACCTACTAACTGTCCAATAGTTGAAGGGGGTTTCTCGAGCTTGGATACCCTTCTTAAACGTAGATCGGTAATACATAGGGTTGGGATCAGATTAAGGAAACTAAACTTGGTTCTTAATTCATCTATGACAACAGTGTTATTTGTGGGTTGTAATCCAAAAGCCGGAATGGTGCAAATATCTACGTCAACAATAAATACAGATGGATAGTCTTGTTCTTTTTTCATTGAATCTAGTATATCCAGTGATTGTTCATAGCTAACTGCCTTTGGGTTTTGAATCTCGAAGCTTGAGAGTACGCTCTCCCATGCATCTTGCATTGGTCGTTTTTCGGTAATAACAACAACGTATTTACATTTGGAAGAAAAATCTTCCAGGTGATACTGCTCTCGGTATGTTGGACTATCGATCTGTTTCTGAAGAAGGACTTGAAAGCTAAAAGTAGATCCTAATCCCTCATCAGAGTCAACCCACTATTTAAGTAGATAGATAATAATAAAAAATGCTAACGTAAGTATATGTATATTTGGATTGATGTATTTATATCTATTACCATATCTCCATTCATCATTCGACAGAGTTGACGACTAATTGCTAAACCAAGGCCTGTATTGGGTTTTATACCAAAATTAAGTTAGTCTTGCTTTTACTTGTTTTTCACCTCCTTCCCCTTTTATATATATTTTTTCAAGGAATATAATACCTGTTCCGCCAAAGTTACGTGTTGTTGAAGCATCTACCTGGGAAAATGACTGAAATAATATATTCGATTTATCCTTTGGAATGCCAATGCCTGTGTCTTTGACAGAAATCAAAAACGGTATGTAATCTTCCGGAATCTCACTATTATCGGTCATGAGAGGAACTACTTCCTGGATTCCAACTACGCCTTCTGAAGGTTTACTCATAAATATTGTATTTCGGTCTGGATTAACTTTGACTTTGACTTCAATCCTACCGGATT
>VCJC01002544.1:17254-29799 GCA_024140195.1 Backusella luteola | reverse complement strand
AAAAAAAAAAAAAAAAAAAAAGGAAAATGATCTGTAACGTAGCATCGTGAGGTACAAGTGTAACCATAAACAGGCATGTTTAGTCAAGAAACACGTTCACCCAATCGGCTATGTGTTACCAAATATCTAATATTTATGAAATGGGTTTTGCGTATATTCTTGAATTCTACCACTGATTGCCAAGCAAGCTTTTGGTATTTAAACTTTTATTTTCATTTTCATTTGTATCTATTCAGGTTTCGTTTTTTTCTCTTTTCATTCATTCATTTAATTATTTTCACCTAACTTTACCCTCCTTTTTATATATAAAAAAATGCGATATACAGCAGCACTCGCATTCCTTTTAATTAGTCAATCAGCCGTTGAGGCTGTTTCTACAATTGATTATGTAGATTTTAATACCATGTTCTATCGCCGCATTTCAGACTTACTAGTCGATGCTACCGTTAGCAGCTCCTCTGCCAACACATGGTAAACAAATAAAATTAAAACGTTTTACATTCTGATGAACATTCTTTTAATTTTCATTCCATATAACATTGTTGAATTCAAAGGTCCTCTGCTCTATTATCCAACGGAACTTGGTCTGATGTAGATTATACGGCCGGTTGTGGCGCAAGGTTGGAGAATTTTACAAACAAATAGACTTTTTTTAATAATTTTTATTTTACAAATTTGTTTAGACTTTCCAATTGGCCTACTACACAGCACTTGATTCGAACAGGTATTCCATATGATACAATTAATAAATTATTAATTTTTACTGAAAAAATATAAACTGTATTATCATCCATATAGCTGCCGTGGCTGCAGAATATACCCAAAAAGGCACTGACACCACCCTGCTTAATAACGCTTTAAGCGCTCTCAACTATTGGTTCGATAATGATTGGACAGCAAGCGACTGTCTGCAAGATGGTGGCAGCGGAAATTGTCCTTGTGGAACTCCGGGTTTGTGGAACAAAAATTGGTTCGACCAAGTTATTGCGGTTCCTCAGTGGATTGGCAACATTTGTATGCTTCTCCGTGATGAATTAACTACCGACCAAAGAGCTAGCTGTACCAACATTCAACATCGTGCCTTCATTGTTGTATCTGAGGGAGCTGGAACCATGAGCCCAATGACAGGTGCCAATTTGCTTGATGTTTCTTCAGTGGGAATCAATTTGGGTCTACTTAATAATGATACTAGTACCTTGGCCACAGCATTAAACGCATTTTACAGTGGTGTTCTTATTAGTCCTACCGTCGCTGGTGATGGTATACAAGCTGATGGTTCATTTATGCAACACAATGGCCTTCTATACACTGGTAATTATGGAAAGGACTATATCAATGACCTTCTGAATGTTTTTGTTGAAACTGCTGGAACCAATCTTGAGCCCTCCGTTGACGCCCAACAAGCTTTTGTAACCTTGATGCAAGGTACTGAGTGGATGATGGTCGGTGATTCTAAACTTCAGGCACTTTTATGGCAATACAGCATTATTGGTCGAATGATTTCATTCCGATACTCAGATAAACAAGCCAGTGGTGGAGTTGACATTGATGTCGATGAAATTGAAGAAAGCGGTGAAGCCTGGACGGATCATGCTATTTTTGAAAATATCACGGATAGATTATCTTTAGAAACCACAGATGCCAATCAAGGTAGTCTTACAGGAACTCGCTATTTTTATAACGCAGATTATATGGTAAATGGCCATATTTGTCATTTTAAATACTGTAGTAACACGTTTTATAATGTTCATTTTAGGTACATCGCGCTCCCAATTACGTTACAACTTTTAAAATGTATTCTAGCCGTACTGTCAACTCGGAGTGCCTTAATGTTCAAAACCCCTTTGGTTTCCATTTGAGTGATGGATCTATTTTCACTTATCAGACAGGTGACGAATATGTTGATGTTTTTGGTGTATGGGATTGGGAGCTTGTTCCCGGTATCACAGTGGATTATCAAGGAACTCCATTAACTTGCAGTACTGTAAAGAAAACTGGCAAGCAAAATTTTGTTGGCGGTGCTACCGATGGCAATACTGGTATTGCTGTGATTGATTATCTTAATCCAATCAACGGAAACTTGCATTTTAAGAAAACTGTATTCTTCTATCCTAGTGGCTATGCTGTTCAGTTAGGCCCCGTAACATCACTCAATACCACTGCAGGATTGGTTACTGTTTTGGATCAACGTCGACGTAATGGTGATATTTACGTTTCTAATAATCTTAAGAATACAAACACTACTTACCTCTCATCATCTACCAACAGCATCTGGCATGATAACATGGGCTATTATTTCCCAACTGCAGAAACTATTTACGTTGATTCCCAACCTAGAAGTGCTGATTGGGCTTCTTTTGGTATATCTTCTGGTAACGAAACTAGCCAACTTTTCACTTCATACATCAAGCATGCTAGCTTAAAAACTACTGGACTTTTGACACAATATATTGTACAACCTCAAATATCCCAGTCTGATTTTGCTGATAGTGTCTCTGGTACTATGCCTATTTCACTTGCATTCCAGGCAAGTAATCCACAAGTTAATGCTGCTTTTAGCTCTGCAGACAAGTCCCTTGGCATGGCTTTTTGGTCCGCAGGAACCTTTACCACTCCTTGGAATATTACCGTTACTTCTAATAGTACTTGTATTTTTATGTTCCGTGAAACAGAACCTTCTATTTACCGTCTTACTACAGCCGATCCTTCTCAAAAATTATATGCAGTCAAACTAACATTTGTTGTGAATTCTGTGACGACATCTACCACTGTCAAGTTCCCAACAGGAACAACATCTGGTAGATATGCCGTTAAAAGTATTAGTTTCAATTAATTTTGCACAATAAAATGAATGTAATAACACCAGTCATATGTATTTGTTTCTCTCTTTTTATCATAGATGTATATATAAAAAAGATGCACGATTTGTACTTCTCATCAAAATCTTAAATCAACTAAGCATACATATAAAGGTTTGAAATCCATAAAATAGCGATATATTTTATATTCTATCAATTAATCGTGGCAATAAAAGGTACCTAAATATTGCTCTTGCAAAAAACACATATAAAACAACACAAGTCGTCGAAGATACCAGCCCTTTTACTCCAATATTATTGTTACCATAATTAATTTATACATATTTATATTTATATATATGTTTATTCTAAGTTCTATACAAGTATTTTAAAAGCGTTTCTTCTTTGCGTTTTTGGAGCGCTGGTTTTTGTCTAATTTACGCTTTGCAGCTAAAGTGGGATTGGTGATAGCCTATGTATAATGGAAATGTTATTATATGTATATATTTTTTACAAATGATATGTTTCCTTACAAGAATTGCTTCCTTGGATTTACGTTCTTCGCGTGTCTTTGTAACCTGCTGACGGACACGCTGGTAGACCGCAAAATAAATGGTAGGACCTGCCTTTGCTTGAAGTAAGTTTAAAACTTCATTACCAAGTTGTTGTAAGGCATCTAATATATAATAATATTTAGTATACTCAAATGCTATTATGGCTTTTATAATATTTTAAATTACCGAATCCAGCGGCCTTGTTCTGTTCATCGTTTACTGTTCGATATATTGGTGCAACTACTGGCATCAAGTAAGGTGGTAGTTCTTCAGTATCGATTGTATTACACATGGCAGCGAACCATTTATATATTGATGAGCGCTAAATGCAATAAAGTTAGTAATCCTCTTCCGGGTTAATATTTTTTTTTTAAAAGAAATCCTTACATGAAGAATACCGTTCTTGGTCTTTCGAATGGCAGCACCACGTGCGTCGAATGAAGCTCTTCTAAATAACCAATTAAGGGATCGTTTATGTGCATTCTTGTTGATTTGTTCCTGCGCCATCTTCGCTTCTTTATCATTCTTCTCGTCTTCAATAACCTCATCCTTTGCATCATCAATCTTGATTTCTTCTTCATTATCGTGTGTATCTTCGTCATCTGACATATAGTAGAAACATTTACCAGTGAAGAATAGATTCTTTACGATTTGATCAGCTTGTTCTTCTGTCACATGTTGACTTTTGAGCTGCTCTAAAAAGGCTGCTGCCAATGTTCGTAAGGTTTCCTTATCCAAATACTCGCACTCTGCATCAGATTCTTTTACTTGACGAGTCTCGGAGTCGATACCAGAAAAGTAAACGCCATATAATCGTGTAGAGGAAGAACGAATCCATGCATGAGGGTATAACAGCATATATTCCATGACGCGCCAAACAGATTCGGTCTCTGCATCATAGACTGACTTCGGGAAAATCTTGGTAATTTTGGCAAAAACGTTGATAGCATAATAAGCCACCTCCCACGGAACCTCTACCTCCATATCATCTTCCGCATTATCAGCTGTTTCATTTGATAATTCTTCAGCAATGGATTTGCTATGTTGTAAAATTCCAGAAAGGCTTTGAATCAATTCAGGGATCTGTGGGCGCACCTGAGCTCCGAAAGTATCTATTGCTAGACCATAAACTTGACATGCTGCTCTTTGAAGGATAGGCTTATTTGATTGGATAAGCCACTTATTCAACAGGCGATAGATGGTAGGTAATCTGTCTGGTATGCGACCTAGCAAAGTTTTGATTAACGTAGCTGCCATTTCACGGCATTTAGCAGACTCGTCATTAACAAGACGCATAACCAGAGCAAAAAAGATGGTATCATAAAATTCAGAGAGGATATCTTCACCGAACTTGGAAATAACATGATGAAGCAACTCCATGACAGACTCACGACCTGTTTCGTAGACATATTCCAAATTCTTGGTGAGGAAACTCATTTGCTTTTTGAGACGGCCTTGACCTTGGGGATAGTCCATCAAGAACATAAAGTAAACAGAACGTGCTTGTTCACGGATTTCTTTACTTTGATTGGTGACAAAAACAGAGGCAATAGTATCCATCATCTCGTAAATCTCGGGTGCCATGAATTTGCGCGAGATAATGGCTCTCAATAATGCAAAAATAGTACCATGACGTTCCAACTCTTCCAAATCTGGACGAATAAAGTCAATAGTAAAGGTCAATTGTTGCTCGGTCAACTTTGACTTGTTGTTATCACGAATACAGACTGTCAAAAGTCGCAAACAGGCTTGAGCTGTATTGTTATTTGAGCTGCCAGACCCCTTGAGAAGTTCAAATACTCGCTTGATCGAAGCATCAATCGCCGATTGCACACCAGTGATAGGGAGTAGTAGTAAACTGCACATAATACGAGCTGCAAGAATAATATTGGCAGATTGGGAAGTGTAAAGAGTATTACCTACTACGTTGACAAGATTCGAGAATTTTTTATCGATTTTGTTGTCTGATAAATCGTATTTGGTTCGCTTTAATGCGGTTGAAAATAAACTTAAACCAAAGTAGACAAAACGATGAGCATTAGCACGATAATAATCAATCGATTCTGTCATGGGTCGTTTAATTTGGACTTCGTAATTCATTTCCTCCTGGGTTTTTACTGCCTTCTTTTTTTCCTGTACCTTAAACTGTTCAAGGTTCTGAGAGATTAAACCATAGGAAAAGTCCAATAATTCTGTTGATTCGAATTCAGGATTGTGAACCAAACCGTGGGAAATGCGGCGAAGGATATCATCAACTTTGCGTAAAATACGGCTGCTTTCTGTTTCTGACATGACATCTTTAAGAGGAGAAAGCATGAGTCCAACACTCTTAAAATGAACCACCTTTGCTAATAATTCAAAAGATTGAGGACTACGGCGACTCTTGGCTTCTTTGGTTTTTCCTGTCATTTCATCTGCATCTTTCTCTTGACCTGTAGCACCAAAGACATCATTTACAAGAAGCCCGATTACATCTCCAATACAATAATCCAAGTCACCAACGTTTAAGCGAGGCATCATATCCAATAACAATGAATTTACCGTGTAACCCAATACATGAAGCTCGTAGCCTTTCTTGAGTGCACCACGTAACTCCTTCATAATAAAGTTAAAATAGGAAGGACCCAGGAACGCATTAATCTTGATCAAAGTTTCACGTGTAATATCTCTGACATCCTGTGCTCTACTACGAATAATATGACACACTGAAGTCAACAAACCAGGAAGATTCAAACGCATAGACTTTTCAGGCAAATGACGAACAAGCTTGGCAATACCCAAGGCCAATGGTACACGTACTATCACCGATTTTCTACTCTTGTTGTTGTTTAAGAACTGATTCAACTCTGGCATAATCTTAGTCACAAGCACTTCATGGATTTTTTCTGCCTTTTCCCTCTCTTTCTGTTCAGGACCAAGCTCTTCAGCTTCTACTACTTCATCATCCACCTGATCTTTTGGCTCTTCTACTTCTTGTCCAGCATCGACAGCGGCCTTCTTTTTAATCTCTTCATCAGTCAAGTAGTTGATTCTAACCTTTTGGCGGCCCATAATTAATTTTGCAGTTTCGTCAGATAACGTGATATCCTTAAGGTCAAAATGGAAGGCATCCAATAACCCAATTACCACTCGAACATAAAGGCGCTCCTTTTCTTCCATTTTATTCACTAAATCGAGATAAGTCTGGAGCAGGCGATAGTATGGAGTCCATGGTAAGACAAGTGCCAAAGAAGATAGGGTGATGGTACATTGATGCAGTAAATTGTGATCAACTGTACGTTCACTTTCATTAAAGAAAGCTGAGATGATTGGTACAAAGATATTATTGATCGAGGCAGAATTCAATGTACCCTTTGGAGCATACTCAGAGAGACGAGTAAGAGCACGAGAACGTCTATGGATTTGCATGTGATAGATATTATAAAAGAAATTGGTTTCCTCATCTTCGCCCAAGAGTGGAACAAGATCTTCAAACATTGGAAGCTCAGGGAAGAGCTTAACACAGCTATTGAGTACAGTTACAAATTCAATACGGATAAGCTCGACACGAGAACGGAGACCTTTCTTGATGGCAGGATAAATGACATGATTAATATAACCAATCATCTTGTTTTTCACTCCTTCGTCAGATTGCTCCTTGGTAGCCTTAAGGAACTGTGTCATACAATGGGTTGCTGTACCACGAATAGCCATTTCTTCAACATCACGCATATTGTGTACCAATTGATGTAGAATAGGGAGCCATTGATGGATGGTCAGCTCTTGGTAATATTCTTCGCCGATTAAACTCAATGCCTCAAGCATTCTATCATAATCAAGCTCATCAATGCGCTTAGCTGAGTAGGAGTTTAGCATAGTCAAGAGTTCATCCACCTTGGCCAATTCAGGGTTCACAGCAGCAAAAGCGTGGAAAACCTCAACAAGACTGGTTCTAGTTTCACGAGAAAAAGCAGTAGCAAACATGGACGAGGCCATGATGTAATATTGGTGATAAAGAGCAGAATCAGCTTCAAATCCAGGCACAATTCGGATAAATTTAGACCATATGACCATAATGTCCTGTTTGGATTTTTCAGGAATCGTCTTGGAAGGTCTCTTCAAACTAGGCAAAAGAATTTCAATGATGGAAGCAGCCTGTTCACCGTTAGTAGTAAATTCGGCAATACGAGCTGCAATTGCTATTTCACGAACAGAGTAGCGCCCAGTACCAAACTTAACATCGTCCTTTGAAAGAGTAAGACGGAATTTAAGATCGCTCAATAAAAGATCGACGTGGGGCACAATCAATTTATCCTTGAGTGAGACTGCGCCATCAATTTCCATTTGGCTATCACATAAATCAAGTAATGACTCGATAATTTCCAGCAAGGCACTGAGAACATGTTCGTTTAGCTTCTTGACAGCAAGAGTAGCAATAATTTGAGGAAGCACTCTTGTATCAAAATCAATAAAGTAGTGCGCATAGCTTTCTTTTTTGGACCAAACTAAGAAGAGCTGGGTTAACGTAGACAGATCTTGAGAGCTCTCCTTGGGTAAGGTTTCCAAACGATCAGAGATGAATGATGAAAACATGGCAGGAACAAATGGAGCAAAATTAAAATCACCATTGATTCTAAACATTTCAACAATACGCTTCAATGCTAAGGCTTTGATTTCTTTGGATTTGTTACTTTGGCTAGAGTGCTCGGGCTGATCAATATCCATATCGTCGGAGTGTCTGGCATGAATAAAATTGATGATGTACAATACTACTTTGAGAAGATCAGGTAAAAAGGGTAAGATATGGGTGGCCATCTGTTTAATCATATCCTCCAACAAGTTGAGTAAACCGGATTGTTTTCTCCAAGGAACAGCTTCGAGTAGCTTTCTTCCCTCTTCCTTAAACTCCATTGTTGTCACATTTCCATTTTTATCAGTTCCAACACCAGGTAACTCGACAATAGATGCAAATGGCTCCAACGCAAGATCAATAAAATATCTGATCTCAGGAACCTGGCAACAAGCAACAGCACTTAAAATGACCTTACGACGAGAGTTTTTGCTACTCTTACTAGATGCCTTGCTACGCTGAACAATACGACCAAATAAGATGCGCATGACTAGAGGCATGAGGCCCTTTCGATGAGCTGGATCAATCATGATTTGCTCTTCGTTTTGAACAAAGGTAGCTAGTTCGTCACGGAATTTGATATCATCCATCAAGTTACGAAGGTTGTCGGCATAAGGTTTCACGTGGCTATCCTTCCATGTAAAGAGACATTCAAGTGCTTGAGGTTGAAGCTTGCTGTCACCCATAGAAACAAGACGCATAAACGTATCAAATAGTTCTTGGGATCTATATGCGCTCTTTGGATTCACAAAAACGGAGAAAACATCAAGCCAGCTGCTCATTTTGCTTTTGATAATTTTACGAGAGCGCTGTAATAAATGAACGTCCTCTGTTTCTTCCTTTTCTTCTTGTTCATCGTCGTCGTCAGAGGAAGTACCAAATTCTTGTTCAACAAAATCCAAGAAAAGAGGAACCAAACTTTTTGTTTTAGGTTCGGTGACGGTGGGTGTTTCTTTTAGCAATTGTAACAATATATTGTAATAATTCCAGTAATCCATGTGGCCCGGCTTTTGTTTACTCATCTAATATTTTGTTTTAGTAAAAGTTGGATCTAAACTTGAAAGTAACATACCTGAACAAACATGAGCGATAAACTCTGAGCCTTTTCTTCTTTCATGTCTACCCAAGCCTTATTTTCAATAAAGATAAACTTGGAAAAGGTGGGACATTCAAATGAAATTTTTCCTGTTTTTGTTGCATTTCCAATATCAGGTTCATTAGGTTGAGTCAATTTATGCATAACTGAGCGTGAAAAACCATCCCAAACCAAGCTTTTTTCGTCCTTGTATTTGCTCAACTCTCCAAAAATAGTATTCCAATAGAGATCTTTATTCACCTGAGAGAAGGTAACCAGGCAGGCTTTAGCATCAGCCCAAAGAGGACGTAGATTGACGGTGAGTGTACCCAAACAGACAAGGGGCACGAAATCTATATACATATCGGGTGTACGTTTGGAGCCAATGATGATGTTTAGTTTTTGAATAATCTTCACTTTCTCACGAAATTCTTTGAAACTGGGATCAATCTCTTCCATATCTAGAGACAGTCTAGCAATGATACAAGGTTCATCCACTTTATGATTGGCATCTTGTTTCATTAATGGCTGATCAAACAATACGAGGATCTTTAAAGTGTTGAGACGGCAATTGCGCTTTTGTGAGGAGAGATTTCCTTTGAGAACAGGATATATAGATTGAAGTGTTTTCAACGTGAATTTATCATTATTTTTGATACTATAAAAAAAAAATATATATATATATAAGTTTCTCTTTCCAATATTTCAACTACATATAGACACCTACTCTGAACGTAAAAGATCTAAATAATGAAATACTCCGGAAAGAACTACTTCATTACGAGAAAAACTGACAAGTACACTATCCATCAACTTGGAATGCATATTCTTCATTTCCTCGAAAACGGCAGTATTATGGGCAGCAGTAGATGCAAGTGATTCCAAAACAAGACCCAATAAAGACTCTAATACGAAATTCTTGTGTGCTAGTACAAAAGGCGCATTTATAACGTCATTTTCCTGTTCATTGTGTTTCAAAAAGTTCAGGAGAGAATCAAACAGAGATAAGAGTACTGAGGAAACGCTCGAAACTGACACTTGTATTTTTGGAAGGATATAAAGTGCAGATCCCAAAACAGTAATGGCAGAAATGTTGCTATTTTCGTCCTAGTAATGCAAACAAATATTGAATAAATGAAGTTACTTTTTGAATAAACATAATTAAAAACTTACATTCATATCAGTGGAATTCAAGAGATCTCTTTCTTTTTCCCAATCGTAACTAGAGCCGAGAATATCAAGGATACCTTGAGCCATTGAGGTTTTATTCTTTGAATCTGGGAAGCGTAACAATCCATCAGCAGTAAATGATGATGATAACGATCCTGCACTTGGTGCTAAACTATCCGAAGCAGCCAATTCCGATAAAAGTAGGAGAGTTTCATTGGGATAAAGTTGGAAGTTATTTGAGGTATATCTAACAAGAAAAAACAATATGTTGGTTTAGTCATAGATACTTGGCTACGGCGTTTAAAAAGCTTACCTCAAAATGTAGGGAAGACAAATTTGAGTGAAATTAGACCACTCCAACTTTGCCAACGAAAGAAAGAAGCCATAAATGAGATCAATGTTATTAAATCCAACAACCAAATCAAGAATAATACGACTGGTTCCAACGACACTTTCGATTGAACTATTACATAAAATACCAGTGACTGATCGTAATAATTCTCTGTATGTATAACTTGAATAAGTATCAACTGGTGCGGTAAATATAGTTTTGGAAACATCCTGAACGCGAGCGACAATTGGTTTAAAATCTATCAAATAAACGTGGATGATGAATGAATGAATGAATGAAACCAATACACACAAACTACATGAAATCCTTCGTACCTTGTACACGACTTGCTTTACGGACAGTGACGATCATTGTTAAAACCGTCAACTGAATACCAATCAACTTTTCGTCCATTTCCTTTGCTTTAATCTGCTTGTCCATTTCCTTTAGCAACATACTGATTATAGGCGTAAAATACTGTCTGAATGTATGGTGAAGCATTAAAAGAGTGGTCTTTGTTAACAATATAATAATTGGGCTTTCATCCAATTTATCGACCGAAATATCTTCATTGAAAGACTGAATTAAGAGTTCCTTATAAATTGCCTCTCCTCTTGAATGAATTTGATGATCCACTTGCTAATGATTCATAATTGCACAAAATAAGACGTGAGTACCACTTGAACGCATTCAAACACACACAGTCTCTCTTCCATGCTTACCTTTATACATTCAAAAAACAGCATGGCTAAGCCTTCTTCGTACTCTTTGGATGGGCTCGATCTTAGTGAATCCAAAATACACATTACAATTTTCTTCAAGTCATCTCCGCGTGCTTTACGCATCAAAAAGGCGAATGCTTCAGCCGTAAAATGTCGAACATATGGTTTTGCTTGGTTGTCTTCACCAAGCATCTTTTCCAAAATACTATAAAACCATCAATTTCAAAAACCTTTCAACACTGCTGCGAACAATAGATTACTTACTGGAATGTAACATCCAAATCTGGGAGGATTTGTCTGGAGAGGAATTTGAATAGATACGCAACACAATTGAAAACGCTCTAAAACAATGTATTTTGGCATTAAACATATTGTCATCTAATTTAGTCACTGGCATGATAACTTACCTCTAACAAGACAATGTCTCTGTGGTACACAAGAGGAACAATTGTTTTCAGTAATCTAGCATAGTAAGGATAAAACTCGCCTTCCAGGTCCTTTGCTAGTTTAGTTACCAAACTATAAAAATAAAAATAATCATATTTCCCGTTTAATTATATTTCCAATCAAAAACAACATGTGCCACTTACTCCAAGATACCATCCAAAGCTAAACTCTCCTTTACTTTGATGTGTTTTTCGAGAATATCGACTATTTTGTCTTTGTGATAAATGATAGAAGGAAGTGACTTGACAAGTGGTGTTATCTCTCTAGCAAACTCTTTAAAGTGAGTAGTCAAATTCAGTTCCTTCCAAGAGTCCAAGGCTTCGTAAAAAAAGGAACCATGTTGATCAGGTTCGTCATCGATCAAGCGAGATCTACGTACAACATCGACTTTGATACGTTCGACTCGAGTTTTGAAGGTTTGGTACTATAAAAGAAGTGAATACACTACAGAAATGGCTTCACTAGTATGCTTTTATACCTTAAAACGGTTGGCTCCCTCTCCCGTATTTAATTCAAGTGGAATGGTATTGTCCTTCATTGTTTACAATACTTTACAAACGAATACGAACGCTTTTTTTTTCTCCAAAATAAAATTTAAATGACATTTCTGCAAGAATAATGTGACTGTACTCATGTTACAAGCCACTGTACTATTTCCCTTTTCGGATTTTTAAAAAGGCATCTTGGGCAGGAAAAAAAAAACAATTCTATCAGTATTCGTTTGATTATTAGCGGATGAAGGCCACCTGTTTCTTTATAAGATGTTATTCGAATTAATAATGCATTTGGTGCATATTTAAAATAAGTTTTCTATCGCCTATGCTGCTTTAATGATAATA
>VCJC01000254.1:0-11756 GCA_024140195.1 Backusella luteola | reverse complement strand
TAAAAAAAAAAAAAAAAAAAAAAAAAAAACCATTGGGATTGGCGTGTTTTTAATTTAAAGCTGTCATTATGAAAGTTATCCGTGCACGAAAATCTATCGGAACAATCATTTTCCGCCAATACAAACGTTTAAAAAGTACCCAACAATACTGAAAGTGTGTAAAGCCAATATAGCGAAATCATATGTGTTGTCAGTTGGTTAGGAAAATGATGAAAGCAAGCAGGACGCCATTGATCAGCATGCTTTAATGCGAAAAATAAAAAATTCAAAGTTGGGTAGTAGCGTTGTTATAGTTCAATGTCTTTTTTATATTGCCTGGAAACAAATGCATTTCTCTAATGATTCCCATAAAAAGGTTGATGTATGTGAATAAAACAAGAAAATATTAATAATAATACAAAAGAGAAAGAGAGATTTGCATTATTATCATATTCGAAGGGGGAAAAAAATAAATAAATTTACAGTAAAAAAAACGGGTCGTACCGGGTTTTGAGAATCGGTTCTTTCCGAAAAATTTTTTACAATAAAATGAAATAAAGAACAGAAGAAGTGAGCATTGGAAAACAAAGGAAGAGCGCAAGAAAAGGAAAAGAAAGCGATCGACAAAATGATACAACCACTATTATAAAAAAGAAGCTTTATATAGAACAAAACAAGTCGTCTTGAGTCAGGGCATTTGTTCGTTTTACGGGCGTCGTCGGATGACTTGACTGACATCACTTTGCTGTGATTCGTGGTTTGAGTTCAGCTTCCGTCATTTGTCGATTAAAATTTCTCCCGGCTTAAGCTTTTTTCAAATTTTTCTTGTTCCGCCACTACCCGACCATTAATGACTTTTTCCCCACCTATTTAACTTCCCCGCTTTAAATAAAACCTGGTTCTTTAAGTTCCCTTCTTCTTCTTATATTGTACATTCTTCTTCTTCTTTTTATATATTTAAAATCTTATTATCATGATGCAGTACTCTAGAGTTTCACCTATTGCCCTTCGTCTGGCCCGTTCCGCTAAACCTGCTGCCACTGCAGCATTACGTAACATCTCTCAAGTCAGAAACTTACATGTCCAAGCTCCTGCTGCATTATACACAGTTGGTTACCAACGTTCAAGGTATGTTATTACTGGGTTTTGGGGTTTTATAAAGAGCGATGGCTCATTATGGCAACGCGAATATACATAGTCAGTTGAATGGTCATAATGGCATCTTTGCACAACAAATCAGAACATATGGTATGTGTGGGCTGATCAGCTGAATAAGATAAAGAACATGGTGTTAATACTTTTATGATATGTAAATAGCTGACAAGGTGGTTAAAGTACCTCAAATGGCTGAATCCATTTCAGAAGGCACTTTAAAACAATGGGTTAAACGTAAGCTAGATTCTTCTTTTATTCCATATTTAATAATTCAACAGTTTAAAATTAAACTTTTCAAACAGAGGTTGGTGATTTCGTTCAGCAGGACGAAGAGGTGGCTACCATCGAAACAGATAAAATTGACGTCACTGTCAATTCCCCTGCTTCTGGTACCATCGTCGAGGTCTACGCCAGTGAAGAAGATAATGTCTCGGTCGGTGCTGACTTTTTCAAATTGGAGCTCGGTGATGCTCCCAAAGAAGGTATGTGCTTTATTCTCAATTCTAAAATCATCATGTATTCACCCTCTCTATTATCAGGTGCCGCTCCTACTAAAAAGGAAACAAAGGAAGAGCCTAAATCTGAAGAACAACCCGCACAACCTCAACAAGAACAACCCAAGAAGGAGGAACCCAAGAAGGAACAGCCTAAGCAACAGGAATCAAAGCCTGCTGCCGCTGCTGCTCCTGCCCCCGCCGGTCAGGAAAAGATCTACGGTAACCGCACCGAAAGCCGTGTCAAGATGAACCGCATGCGTCTTAGAATTGCTGAACGTTTGAAGCAATCCCAGGAAACCGCTGCTTCGTTGACCACCTTCAACGAAATCGATATGACCAACTTGATGAAGCTCCGCTCCGACTACAAGGACGCTGTTGTCAAGAAGCATGATGTTAAGTTCGGTTTCATGTCCGCCTTTGTCAAGGCTGCCTCCAAGGCCCTTGAAGAGATCCCCGCCGTCAATGCCTCTATTGACGGCAATGAGATTGTTTACCATGACTTTGTTGATGTGAGCGTTGCTGTTTCCACTCCCAAGGGTTTGGTCACTCCTGTATTGAGAAACGTCGAAGATATGAACTTTATTGATATTGAAAAGAACATCGCTGCACTCAGTAAAAAGGTAAAGTACAAAAAATAATTTGTCGGGCATTTAAATGAGGATGTGTGTGATTAAATAAGTGCGGTTCATGTAGGCTCGTGACAATAAGATCACTATTGAAGATATGACTGGTGGGACCTTCACTATTTCTAACGGTGGTGTCTTTGGTTCTTTGATGGGTACTCCCATCATTAACTTGCCTCAAACTGCTATTTTGGGTATGCATGGTATTAAGGAGAGACCTATTGCCGTCGATGGAAAGGTATGTCGGATATTATGTATATATAGAGAGATAAACAGTGGATATTAACGAGATTTGATGTTATAATAATAGGTTGAAATCCGCCCCATGATGTATATTGCTCTTACTTATGATCATAGACTCGTTGATGGCCGTGAAGCTGTCACTTTCTTGGTCAGAGTGAAGGAGCTTGTGGAAGACCCCAGACGATTCCTTTTGGATATTTAAGTTCTACTTTTGCTCCATTCACTTTCTAATGAATTTTCCATTTCATCTATCCTTTCCTTCTTTTTTTTTTCTACTTTTAATGCATGTACAATTTCCACAACTATGAATAAATTATAATATCACAACATAGATGTTGATGATATAATATAAATATACACCTTGTTTTGGGGATTGTTGAGAATAGCCATATGTACAAAAAGCTTTATTAGTCTCTCTTTTCAAGTAATTAATTCTAATATCCTCAGAGGTATTCTAGCTTGGGCATGAAATCATGCAAAACTTTTTATCAAAATCACGTGTAGAGGGTAGTCATTGAAACAAAAAAAAAACAGATAGTGCAGTGGTCCTCCGCTTGTTGTAAGTGTAGTTATGACCCAAAAAAAGTTTACTCCAAAACATCCAAGTACTCGCATGGTCCATCCTTATTTCGTTTAGGTCAACTGTTTGAATTGAGCCTCGGTGTTAAACAAGACTACAAAAGAGCCATTCATCTATACATTCAGTCTTTCAGGACCGGCAACAACGACGCTTTAAATGCATTGGGCAACATGTACCAGCAGGACATGCCATAGAGTCAAATGAAACAAAGGCCTTTGTATATTAAAAAATTGCAGCGGAGCAAGGTCACAGAGCCGCTAGGAATTATATATAACGATGGCCTTGGAATTGAAAAAAAAAAATGCCGCTTCAGCAATTCAATGGTATAAAAAAGCAGTAGAGCACTCCGACATTACCACTCACGGGAGTGGCAAGGCTTTTAAACAATATTAGGAGTCTTTATCACCACTGATTTGATACCTTATAAGAAGAATATACTGTGTTATAAATAAATGATATATCTATTTCTGTTTTTTGTTATATTCCTTTCATTAAATAAAGGAATGATCTGTACCTTGCTTTTATCAGGCATGTCATCATGCCAAGTACATACTCGGTAAAGTTTAAACATACCCTTAATAAAAACTATATATTGTTATTGATAATGGAAAATCTATCATTTGTAGAGACATATAAGCTTTACTGGATGGTGCAATATATTCTGACTTGGATAGAAGATTATAATAACTGCATTGTTCAATCGCAGGGAATCAGTCGCAATTAAAAATAGAGTTTAAGTAGATTGACACACATATCCAGGACATGCCAAAGCTCGGAAAAACAAAAGAGGCATTGTTTAACGGAATTGTTGTAAATATAGAATCTCAGTGTATCAAATAGGGCCTGTTGTTTCATGTAAAAATAACAGTTTATTTAAAAATAATAGTAAGGATAAAAGAGGATGATATTAATAAAATTGGTACGTCATAATTACACCTTGTCATAGGCACGGCGTCTCTTCATTCTGAACCAGCATCCTAAACAGTAGTAGATAGTAGCAATCAGTAACCCAGCCATTGCACCCAGTGTCAACCTCGTCGTCGGACCAATGGAGCCTTTAATAAGTGGATCGATGGTATGTGCATTATTGATACCTTTGACAGCCAAAACCAGCATAAACAAAAATACCACAATCAACACAAGGAAAGCGAGCAAGGTGGCAGCAGCTGCTAACAAATCGGAGACACGATTGAAATGGGTAAAGACCGAAAAGACAAAGGCAAATAGTGTAAGGCCAAATCCGCGCCAGTAAAGGATACAATTAACTAGAAATGCCTTGTCATAGCCCTTTAAACCACTAACAAAGTTATCAATGCTTTCGGCCTCGGCTAAATGAAGAAAATGTTGGCCACTTGATATATATTTTTTTCTTTTTGACTGGATGTATACTTACTCCAAACAAAAGCAGTCTGTGGTGTACCACAATGAGTGACAGTGCCATTCACACCGTTACAAGCATTCCTACATGTAATGGTCTGTTTGAGTATCCAATTGTTTGTACCTTACATCCTCTTACCATAAACCAAAATCAATAAATTCACCACCTTGTTTAGTTAATCTTGCGAAATAAAGACCTCGTAAAAATTTCAGGTTGTAAGTGTTACCCAACAAGGTAAAGAATTGTAATATCAGGGCAGCAAATGCAAAGATAGATGCTGTGTATTTAAAAAAAACTAACCCAAAAAGGTGACATTTCAAGCTATTGAATGGAAATACTTTTTAATTTATGAGACGAAGATCTTTTTATATACCTTACAAATTTCCCAACAATAGGTTAATTTGAAACTACATTGAGTTACCGTATACATGTGTCAGAAAGGATAAATCAAAAAAGTTTTGGAAGTTATCAATCCCCCCATCTAATAAGCTTTGTTACAACAGTTGAAGTTATCAATATGATCGTTTATATTCTTTCTTTTCTATCATAGTATACGCCCATATAAATACCAATGGATAATTGTGGATTTTGATTTGACGATAGTAGCACCTGGAAAACACAGAAAGGCCCAGAAGGCGAAACCCCACGTTAGACAGGCTCTGAAAGGCTAAGGAGACCAAGGAAGGCCAGAAAGCCTCCAGAGGTGAGATTGCTTTCCTGATGCTAGCAGGAGACGCCTTGAATCACTTTCATATTTATTATATACTGTGATTGTTTTTAATGTAGAAAATAACAAAAAAAAACCCCAAGTATTTTATGTACTAGATCCTGCATCTTCAATAGCCATCGTAGACAAGGGCTTTATTTACCAAAAGCAATCATGACACCACAATCTTGGTTTCCATTTTTAGCACCCAAACCCAATACAAACACCTCAAATATAAAAGGGGGGGGGGAAACGCATCAAGTCCATTTCAAAAAAAAACATTTTTTTTCTTTATTAATATCTACAAGACAATGATTGAAAGAAAAATCATTGATATTTTTTTTTCTCTAAAAAGTTCCAAAGGCAATCCCCATTATTGTTTACCAGCACGTCTTGCCTTGATAGCCTCTGCCAAGTTATCCAACATGGCTTCTGTAGTAGCAAAATCAACACAAGCATCTGTGATGGAAACACCATATTTCAATGCAGCAGGACCAGCCTCAGGCACATTCTGTTTGCCCTCATTGATATTGGACTCAATCATGACACCAATCAATGCATCCTCACCGGCAGCGATCTGTTCGGCCAAATCGGCACATACCTTGGGCTGGTTACGATGATCCTTGCACGAGTTACCGTGAGAGCAATCAATCATGATGTTGGCGCGGATACCCGATTTGGCACATACAGCCTTTGCGCTCTCGACATGCTCTTTGGAGAAGTTGGGGCCCGAATTGGAGCCACGCAAGATGATGTGACAGTCAGGGTTACCTGTAGTGTGTGTGATACTGACGGTGCCGTTCTTGGTCACGCCCAAGAAGTGGTGAGGGGAGGAGGCGGAGCCAATACCGTCAATGGCAACCTTGACATTACCGTCAGTACCGTTCTTGAAACCAACGGGGAAGGAGACACCGGATGCCAATTCACGGTGGAGTTGTGACTCGGTGGTGCGTGCACCGATGGCGCCCCAGGACATGAGGTCTGCAAGGTATTGTGGGGAGATGGTATCCAATAATTCGACGGCGACGGGCATGCCGGAGGCAGTCAAGTCGGAAAGAAGCTTACGACCAACACGAAGACCCTTATTGATATCGTAGCTACAAGGCTGTTGTCAGTATGCTGTTATTCATTCCTTCGCTCTATTTATAAACTCTTACCTGTTATTGATATCAGGATCATTGATCAAACCCTTCCAACCAACAGTGGTTCTTGGCTTTTCAAAGTAGGAGCGCATGATAATAACAAGTTCACCTTCATGCTTTTCCTTGACCTTGAGTAATCTTTGACCTTTTTTTAAAAAAAAAGAGAGACACGTCAATGGAACCGTTTCCCTTTCCATGGCTTTTTAACTTACAGTATTCCTTGGCAGCTTCTGTGTCATGAATAGAACAAGGACCAACAATTACAATCATACGATCATCATTACCCTCAAGAATTTTTGAACATTCTTGACGTGCCTTGGTAGCAACTTGTTGAGATGCCTCAGACTATATAAAAGGATGGATTAATGGGGATATCAAAATATAAAGCAACCTCGAAAACTTACGGCAGGGAATTCCTCTTGCAAGTAAGCAGGAGTGAGTAAAGCGTTGTAACCGGTAATACGAAGATCTTCCATTGTTTTTGTTTTATGTCAAGGGTGGTAATATAATGAAAAGAAAAGAGAAAAAAAAGAAAAAGAGAATGCTCTTTTTTTATATGCTTTAATTAAGTAGTCTCACTAAAAATTTTTTAATTTTTTGGCAATTTTTTTAATGCAAACAAAATGACTCACTTCAGCTCCTTCCATTTTCAGAACGGCGTTTTAATAGCAGACAGGTCTATTTTTTTTGCGAATCAAGAACAGTGTGTAATCTCTTTTATAAAAGATTTATTTTATCAATTGATACATAGACGCCTTTATTTTATATCTCATTACTTTTAAAAAGATCGTTTTATTATAATAAAATGGGGGTATAAAAGATGGATTTTGATTTTCATTAAATGTCACTTTGTATTACCTTGAATTCTCATTTTGAACGTGAAGACAACAATAAAGGATTATACATCTTAATTAAAGGTGAGAATTCACACTACCTAACACTTTTGAGAAGGGGTAATTCTTTCATTTAGATACTCCCTCTTAGATCCATCTTGTTACATGGTTTCTATAAACAAGAATTGGATAAATAAAACAGAATAAACAACACTTTTTCGATTTCATTGACACGTGTCATTATGAATTGATTTCAAAGGGGGACGATTTCCATTTTTCATCGATTTGAAATTACCAAACTTGAGTTTAGGAAACTTTAGCCCACATACATCGTGTTGGGTCACTTATACAAAAAAAAAAGAAGCTTAATATCCTCTCTTCAATGCATAAAGTGTAGAGAATATTATATAAAATGACAGGATCAATTCAAAAACTTGGGCATATAAGCCTATTTTTTATTTTATTTATCATGGTTCATGCTCTTGTAAAATCAAACGGATACGATCCCTCAGCGCTTCAATCGCAGATGTCTTCATCTCCAGCTCTTCATCCAAGTTACCCAAGTAATCAATAAACTCGCTCGATACTTTGAGGTTGTTTCCTTCCTGCTGATAGACACCTAGACACACCTGCGCCAGCAGTTTGGTCTCCTTCTTGGATGCCTCGTTGGTGGCCCTGATCTCGGCACGATGATACGAGATGAAATCGTCCATGGTGGATGCATCAAAGAGACCTGGTTTCTCGTTAGGGAAATCAGTATCGACCAGTGTGTTGGGTTCCTGAGAAAAGATGGAGTCTGCGCCCTGGTTAAAGAAATCCTGCTGAAACAATGAGGGGTCCTCGTCTACGGTGATGGTCTCCTCAGTGACGGTTTCATGCCAGAGATTCTCTTGTTGCTTTTCACCCTTGAGCTCTTTGACACGGTCGCCATAACGAAGGGTGTTGAGGGTATGCTCGCTGTTGCTCTGGTTGGGTGAGACGGTTGCAATCATACAGGTGCGTGAGTTACCCACAAAGGAGTCCTTTAATACCTGGGTCAGCTTGCTTTGACGAAAGGGTGTATGTCTCTTGTCTTGATCCAATGCACGGATACATTCTTTCAGTGCTAAAAGACTTTTGTTTATTTCTGCTCCTTCCATTCTATTACATGTATATTAAAATCGGTCTGTTTTAATCACCACCATTAATCTCTCCATTTTTTACCTTGTTTTTACATCAGTTTCTCCTCTATCTGCTCCTCTTTCACTACCTGCTAGATCGATAAAACTAAGTTTGCCAATGATTTTCTTTTTATTTTCCTTTGGCTTTAACAAGACTTGAAGAATCGCATGCGAGCGGGACGAATCAGAGTTGGCCCCAGTACTGCCTAAGTGTCCGTTTTATCAATAGTCTAAACGATGAAACATATTAAATGTAGTTACCTGTACTTCTAATATGATTTCCATACTCAAATACTTGCATTAAATCCGCCACTGTCTTTATCCTGTATTCCTTTAATCCCACAATCACCACATTTTGCTTGCCATCCTCACGCGCAAATAGCTTTTTTCTCTGTCCAAGTAAATCATAGAGCTGGCCCTGATATATTTCATAGAACCCAATCCATGCGTCTAAATGTTGGTACTCTGGTTGATGCAGCATATCGAATATATCACGTGCTGCTAGTATATAAAGTCCATGTTGAGGATCCATCATTGTATAGGTCTTGCCTGAACCTGTTTGTCCACTGGTAATGTGTATGAGTACTTTTCCTTTTTACTATGTTTTTTTTATCATCATTGTTTTATATACTTTTGATAATCCTTACTATGCAAAGCATGTTGCCTTTCCGCCACTAAAAATATACTTTACTAAAGGCTGTGCAGTTCTTTGATATATCTAAAAGTAGCAAGTGAGTTTACAAAAAAAGCAAGTGATACTTTAACCCCCTTTTTTTTATATATTTACATAGTCATTGGTGCTATCTGCATCAAACACATCATCAAAGGTAAACTGATGTTGTTCAATATACTTTGTCAGGTCCACTTTTAATCTTGCAAAAGAAGAAATGAGTAAATTCTATCATCAATAAAGTAAAGTAATACCACTTACTTTGGCTCGTTGACATGTACAGTTCTCACACCGGCCATAGGCATGATATCCTTTTCGTTTTTATCGATTTCCTTTTTTGATAAAGGACGCTTACGAACACATACTCTTATTTTTTGATTCAAATCACTTTTTGATTGAGGACGTGCTCTTGTGGATTTATTAGGCAGTCCATAAGGTGTCATGAAGGAGACACTTTGATGCACAACCTTTCTCTCTTCTTCTTCCTCTTCATCATCACTGTCGTTTTGTGACTGTAGCTGGGAAGGGGGCTTTTTGCTCGTTTGATAGAATGATTTGCTTGTGAGAATACGAGGTGATGATAGTGTAGAAACGGGAGAACCGACGGAAGAGGCGCTCTTTTTCACACAAGAGACACTGCTTGTTAACATGGTTGGTTTGGATATATCTAAATTGGATATCAATATCGAATCTTGCTGCTGACGAAGACTTTGTACAAGCTAAATGTAATGAATTAAAACAATAAAAATAACAATGAAAAAAAAAGAGAGAGAGAGAAAGAAAAGAAGGAAAGTTTAGCGATTAAGGGGGTGGAGCAATTGCAGAATCTATATAAGTTACTTGAAATAGTTTCTTTCTATCTTGAATTGAAGTGATACCAAAACTAGCGTATTCTTGCATTGAAATCTAAAATAGCACAAAAAATGTGTTTTCATATCCTGTGATAAAATGTGAGGAATGATGACTTACTTGTGCCAAGGCATCCAACTGAGATATGCCGTGCAATGAAAAGCTGTAGAGTTTATTTTTTTTAGATCTAAAATTCAATATTTGTATATATCCAAATCAGACTCACTTTTGATAATACTAAAATAGATCAACAACAAAATTAAGTTTATTTCATCCATCAAACTGGTACATATCACACACAAACCTGATCGAGTTGGACCTTTTTTAACGTTTCTAATAATACAGCGACCATAATAACAGTTAAAGAAAGATAAGATAAAACAAAAAGGAGAAAAAAAAAACAAATAAAAATAAATAAATGAGAAATGGAAAGAGAGAGAATAAATGCAACAGCAATGCATGTATTCATTCTCAGCAATAAAAACACTTTTTTATTTATTTTAATTAAACATTTTCGCATATGTCTTCTTTTGACGCTCATGTTCAACCGCCTGTCTCTTTTTAAGATCAGAAAGTGTTTTCAGCAAGTTGGGTTCGTTTGGTTGCTAAAAAGGTCATTTTAGTTTTTTGTCATTCGATAGGAAAACAATATTTTACCTTCTTAAGCCCCTCACTCACAATATCAATGCCTAAATCAAACTCTCCCTTTGCAATATAAGCCTGGCCAATGCGATAAGATGCTTTGATATGCGTGGGATCAAGCGCAAACACCTTATGGCAGCTCTCGATGGTATCATCCCAATAGCTTAGCTTGAGATTGGCGGCTGCCATGTTGGCATGACAGGCAATCAGGATATCCTTGACGTCGTCTTTTTGTTTTTGTGTTTCTGTTTCCAATTTCTCCAGTTTTTCAATGGCCTCATATAGAATATGCATCAGTGCATCTGCCGTTAATAATGGATACCATGTTTACTTACAATGCTATATGCTGACATTGCACCTGTAATATCGAATGATTTAAACATCTTGTTTCCTTCGTCCTTGGCCACCTTTGCATTAGCAATGAGTACTTTTGGCGTGTTTGCTGGTTGATATGCTCCAACAAGCTCAATGTCAAAGAGAATCCAACTATCAGGAGGGATAATGCCAACCTTTCCTTTTTTGCCATATGCTATTTTTGAATGCTTGTTTGTTGGTTGACATGCTACAAGTAATACCCTTTCTGTACTTTACCCAAGTCGGGTGGAACTGCAAACAGGGCTGAATCGCCCATTCCCAATGTTTTTACTGCACGATTAAAGCCTTCACAAACTTGTCCTAAAGCTACATGTGAGATTCCCTCTCTTTTTTTCACGTGTTCCTCATTGCTTTGCTCATACCTGAATTCAATTCAAAGGTCAATGGTGCATTTCTGATTTCTGCAGAATCAACAGGGCCTGCACCGGGCATGATTCTTACGTGATATTTGACTATAGAAAATGAGTAAAAGAAGCCTTCTTTTATAGTGAGAGAGAGACTTACCGTCAACAATACCGTCTTTGGGTGTAGGGCCTGGTTCATATCTTCCACCGAGTTTGTATATGCCATCAATCTTCTCCATGCCCATTGGATCGCCCTGCCACTGGAAGTTTTCGGCCTCGAAATGCTCGATGCCATTCATATTTTATTATATCCAAAGTAAAAGAAAAATGCAACAGCTTTAATTTGTCAAACATGACACATTTCGAATCGAATATTCAAAAGTGACTGAATTTGATGATGATTTTATTGGTTGAAGCAACTCAAGTAAGTTGTTATTGTCTTTTTCAAGAAAATGAGAAAAAAATTCAAATTAACGAGAAAAGGGAGAATAATTATTGAGAAAAGATTGATGAGACAAAAATAGGGTCAAGGGAAATTGAGATTATGGTATCAACCCAGGGCACGGTACCACAGTAAAAC